>CAUYLG010007727.1:0-129719 GCA_963573385.1 Cacajao melanocephalus
GCGGACGCCCCTTCCCCACACAGCTAGGCCTTCCTGGGTTCAGCTGTGCTTACTGTGAAACCCTCAGTCCTCAGTGCTTCCAATTGCTGTTCTCCTTGTGGGGATGGGACCAGCCGAGCCCGACGCAGGGGGCACCCAGTCGCATATACTCTGCACTGAGAAGTGCTGTGCCGCACCGGGGCACCGGCAAAACAGCCGCGCCGGCCAAAAGAGTCACGCTGGCGACCCGTGTGGCTCCTCCCCTGCATATCTCCTACTTTGTGGGCAACAGAAATTCTTCTGAAATTGCGGCATCCACTCACTCTCTGCGCTTTCACTGGAAGCTACAATCCTGAGCTGTTGCTAATCGGCCATGTTGGATCTCTCTCTCACATTTTTTTAAAAAGTAACTCAGAACTATCAAGTTAACCTCTTTTTATCAATATTTTAAAAAACACTGTTTTGGCATTTTGCCTTTTTTTGATGAAATTAATTGATCTGATACTAAGAACTCTCCTTTAAGCAATGAAAAATTCCCAAATATTTGTAAGAATAGGAGAGAAAACTGGGGATACCGCAGGATTCTGGGGAGAGTCGTGCAGCCAGCATGGGAGATTCTTGTTGGGAACGGAAGAGGAAGAGCTGACCGAGGAATACCA
The DNA here is from genome assembly GCA_963573385.1 of Cacajao melanocephalus. Classification (NCBI taxonomy): domain Eukaryota; kingdom Metazoa; phylum Chordata; class Mammalia; order Primates; family Pitheciidae; genus Cacajao; species Cacajao melanocephalus. Next base: position 639 of record CAUYLG010007727.1, read on the forward strand.
ACTGATGAGCCTGCAGGAATTCTGCGGTGGGCGAAGCATGAATGTGCATTAATTTGTTCATATGAGGTTGTAAGTAAGAGAAGAAGGCCAGAGATCAGCTCCTGGGAACTGTCACCCCTCAAGAGGCAGCATACAACCAGTGGTGACAGAGCAACCCGGGTGCCTCACCCCTCCTGCAGTGTATGGTGGAGACGGTAACATTGCCGCATGCAGATCATGAAAAATAAGTGAGCTGAGCCTATCTGCCGGGCTGACTCCCTGATGCTCCCTGGAAAGGAGCCTTGTGCCCAAGTCAGATTTCTATCCATACCTGTCATCCCGAAATCACAGATTGTGACGATCAGGTCCAAGTATTCTGAATACATTAGCTGATGTATTTGTATTATTTGAAAAAGCCCTCCTTAGCTTATCTGACAATAGTGCTTAGGGGTTTTTACTACCAGTTATGGCTAATACGTTGCACTAACAATGGTCATATGAAGAGTTACAATAATAGTGTTCAGGCAGGCTGGGACTCATAGTGAAATGTTACGGTTTATTAGCCATAATCATCTTGCAATTTTTTTCCTTCAGGTTTTGGCTTGTGGTTAACGGGCATGTTGATAAACATCCATTCAGATCATATCCTAAGGAATCTCAGAAAACCAGGAGAGACTGGATACAAAATACCAAGGGGTACGTACTGAAAGTGAAGAATTTATGTGAAAGTTGAGTGGCGTGGTACCTTGCTATTTTAGTGTTGCCAGCTCTAAGAAGTAGTAGTATTTATTAGCTACAAGTTTTCAGTGTAAGTCATTATTAATAACAAGTGCTATTGTTATTATCTTATTAGAATAACAAAAAAACCAAATCTGGCTAACTAAACAGTTATTAAAGCAGAAGCTCCAGTTATATCTGTGCTTGGAAAGAGAGAATGAGGAAGAATTTACGGTTTACAAGGAGCGTCTGACACTTCTGTTTCTAGCATTATAATGGAATAGATACTTTAACCCTCCTCTGAAAACAGTTTAAAATGTTGGAATTTTTTCAAAATTTTTAAAAATGCATCCGTATACTATCAAGAAAGGAAGTCATCATCAGAGGACAAGATCTAAGTGAATGGTGGAATCACATGAGGTCAGGAGTTCAAGACCAGCCTGGCCAACGTGGTAAAACCCTGTCCCTACTAAAAACACAAAACACAAAAATTAACCGGCCGTGGTGGTGCGCACCTGTAATCTCAGCTACTTGTGAGGCTGAGGCACAAGAAACGCTTGAGCCTGGGAGGCATGGGGTGCAGTGAGCCGAGATCGCACCACTGCACTCCAGCCTGGGCGACAAAGTGAGACTCCATCTCAAAAAAATTAAAAATAAAAATAAAATGTGAATGGAGCAGTTGCAGGGTCTATACCCATCAGCCAAAGAACACCTATGACGAACCCACAATCTACAAACTTACCTTATTCCTGTCTCAGTAAAGGGAGACCGCCCCCCTGCCATGTTTCCCCACCACGCACAGCCTCCTTCCTGCAGCAAGTAGTCACCCCAGCTTCCCGACAGCCCATGGCCATCAATGGCATCTCTGAGAATAGACAGGCCAAAGGAGATGCAGAAGCTTGGCTGCAACTCCCAGGCAGCAAGAGGTGACGCCAGACGTCAGTGCAGATGACATGGGACACAGAAGACTTCGGGAAGGAAATGCTTCTAAAATTCTTAATTTCTCCTCTCCAAGTACTAACCAGGCTCAACCTTGCTTAGCTTCCAAGATCAGGCAAGATATGATGTTCATAGTCAGTACATTCTTTATTTCTAATCATTAAATTAAAAGTCCCACAAGACCAAAACAAACAAACAAAAAAACACCACAGAAGCATGTTAGAAGATGGAAATGAAAAAGCAAAGGATATGAATCCTAGACTAGGTTGATATGAATGGCTATGACTGCTTACAGCAAAGTAGTAGAGAGCCCAATATTGCAAATATCTGCACACCCCACCTTCCTTAAATAAGAAAAAGTAAAGCACTTTGCTGTCTTGGGCTCAGCAAAACCATTTTCTTTCTTTTTAAAAAGTAGACCATCTCAAGCTGGGCACCATGGGTCATATCGGTAATCCCAGCACTTTGGGAGGCCAAGGCAGGTGAATCACCTGAGGTCAAAAATTCCAGACCAGTGTCGCCAACACGGTGAAACCCCATCTCTACTAAAAAACATAACTTAGCCAGGTGTGGTGGCACATGCCTGTAATCCCAGCTACTCCAGAGGTTGAGATAAGAGAATTGCTTGAATGTGGGAGATGGAGATTGCAGTGAGCTGAGATCATGCCACTGCACTCCAGCATGGGTGACAGAGCAAGACTCTGTTTCCAAAAAAAAAAAAGGTAGACCATCTCAACTCCAGCCAAAGCCCTCATGCGTGTAAGTTGCAGTGTGCTCAGAGATGTAGTCTCTACCCTCTGTTACAACATTTGTTGAAATTGGTCTTATGACTTAGAATGTAATAGTTTGTCATTTTGTTGCTGTTGTTGTTGTTGTTTAAGACGGAGTCTAGCTCTGTTACCCAGGCTGGAGTGCAGTGGCACGATCTCAGCTCACTGCAACCTCCACCTCCTGGGTTCAAGCGATTCTTGTAGCTGGGACTGCAGGTGTGCACCATCACACCTGGCTAACATTTGTATTTTCAGTAGAGAAAGGTTTCACCATGTCGGCCAGGCTGGTCTCAAACTCCTGACCTCACATGATCCACCTGCTTCAGCCTCCCAAGGTTCTGGGTTTACAGGCATGAGCCACTCTGTCTGGCCTAATTTTTTAAAGAAATGCTCTGTCCTTATATGCCTTCAGCATTTTCTCAGCTCTGCAGACATAGTGCCCAATTAGAACCCGGCGCAGACCGCACCAGGCCTCTCTAGAACACACTTGAGTGGCAACAAAGCTATAGCCTAAAGGTGAGTCCCACGGAGGGGCCTCCTGCCTTCCCTCTCTGCTGTGACCCCTCTCCCACCACTCCTCTGGTCCTTGGAGTGTACCAGCCATTGCTGTCTGCCTCAGGTCCTTTGCTGCATCTCTTCCCCTGCCAGGAGCACTCCTGAGAGCATTCCCAATACCTGCCAGCCTGGCCCTCACCTGCAAGCCCTGAATTGACCCTCACCTTCCCCGTGAGGCCTGGTCCCAGCCACCCTGTGATGGTGACCTCCTCCACCCCATCCCAGCTCCGGGCCCCCCTCACTTTGCTCTGCCTCTCGCTGCTCCTTCCCTCTGCGTGCTGCGTGCTTTCCTTGTTCATGATACTGGAGTTTATGGTTCTAGATGTGGGGAGGGGCCTGTCCAAGTGCCTGGGCAAGGCCTGGCCCATAATACTGACTCAGTGCATTTGTGAAGATGTGATGGATGAATGAATGAATGGATCTGCGCTTGAAAATGAATATCTTCATCACTCGTTGTTCAAGGGTTCTATCTAGGTCCATTTTACATGGCTAGTTCATCGTCGGTTGTTACGCTGTATTTTCTGTGCTTGCATCATCCATCAGCAGGTGCATGGTTTATTGGCGTTTTCCACTGTAACTGTACGTGTGTATATTCACCTAGATGGGTATTGATATAGATATGTAGTTGATGATCAGAAGTTGTGATATAAATTAGTAGACCATGTAACACTGAATATGTCTTATTGTTGAACGTTCTCTAAGGGTGTATTTTTCCGTTCTTGATGTTACATTCTCCAGGTAAGTATTCACTAGCATCTCTGAAGTCAGTATGTCATTTTGTGGTAAATGCACTACTTTGGTGTGTGTTTTCTTCTAGGAGGCTTATTCGAATACGTAACTGCGGCCAACTATTTTGGAGAAATAGTGGAGTGGGGTGGCTATGCTCTGGCCAGCTGGTCTGTTGAAGGCACGGCTTTTGCTTTCTTCACATTTTGTTTTTTATCTAGTAGAGCAAAAAGGCATCATCGGTAAGTTTTAAAACACTTTTCCCATTTATAATTTGTTCTTTGACTATGTTTCTGCTATTTTCAGGCTAGATTTTTGAAGAGTTAATTTAAATTGCTGAATCCAAGTTTATTCTGTGCTTTGGCCAAAAAACTAAAAAACCAAACAAATAGCTGTAGTATCACCCAGCTCTAAGGAGTTGTTGATCCACGTCTGCACAGTTGTTCTCTATACCACGTCCTTAGCCTCTCTGAATTGACATTGCCGGAGTCAATGGTCAAGTTAGACACCAAGCAGAGGATTCAGGGCTCTGAATGGAAAGACTGAATGAAACAGAACCCTGGCTGAGCAATAGCCAATGGCCGGATTGTGAATGCTGCAGGACGAGGAGGTTCTGAAGAGGAAGGTGAATCCCAGAGTTAGCAGACACCGACAGAACTCAGGCACACAGGAGCTCTCTAGCTGTGTGGTGGCTTAGGTCATGGCTCTGAATCTGGGGTCCTTGATGGGCTACAGAGGCTCTGTGCACCCCCTGAAATGACATCATTTTCCAGAAAATGGGTCCTTGGCCTTTATCTGATCCCCCAAAGTGCTTGCGAGCCATTTGACCAACAAACTCATAAAGAAACCAAAGGGGCCAAGTGCAGTGGCTCACGCCTGTAATCCCAGCACTTTAGAAGGCCAAGATGGGCGGATTACTTGACGTCAGGAGTTCAAGACTAGCCTGGCCAACATGGTGAAACCGTGCTATACTAATAATGCAAAAAAATAGCCAGGCATGGTGGCAGATGCCTATAATCTGAGCTACTCAGGAGGCTGAGGCAGGAGAATCGCTTGAACCCCAGAGGTGGAGGTTGCAATTAGCCTATATCACGCCACTGCACTCCAGCCTGGGCAATACAGCAAGACTCAGTTTCAAAAAAAAGAAATCAAAGGATGTCAAGGCTGCAGTAAATTTAGAGAACATCTTTCTAGTCCAGTGGATGAGGAAACTGAGGTTCAAGGAGCAGGAGCAGAGTCTGAGGCCAGCCAGGAACCCCGTCTCATTGTCAGAAAGAGATCTCAGCAGCAGCATGGGATCTTTACCTGCCCTGACGCTGGTGCGTGTCCCTGACAATAAATGATGGAGACTGAGCTTAGCAAGCAGCCAGCCTGGTGTGTGCACATTTACCATGTCCCCTGAGCCACCCGCATCATCCACTCAAAACAACTCACCGAAATCTCCAATGCTGCTGATGCTACGAGGTGTGCAGAAATGTATAACGCTATCCTACTTCATAGAGTTTACCATTTCTTTTGAGACTAAGGACAGAGAGAAAAACCTAAAAGAATAATAGATTGATATCATGGGATAGTGGGAAAAGTACCTAGGTGGACTTCCCAGCCTCACTATGTGTTTGCAGATGCAAAGGATGATTATTGGAGATAATAAGAAGAAAGGTCAGATCTGAGTATCTCTTTGTCTAATTTTTTTTTTTAAGATAGCGTCTTTCTCTGTCACCCAGTCTGGAGTGCAGTGGCACAATCTCAACTCACTGTCACCTCTGCCTTCCAGGCTCAAGCTATCTTCCCACTTCAGCCTCCCAAGTAGCTGGGATCACAGGCACATGCCACTGTGCCTGGCTAATTGTTATATTTTTTGTAGAGTTGAGGTCTCACTATATTGCCCAAGCTGGTCTTGAACTCCTGGATTCAAGCAATTCTTGCACCTCAGCCTCCCAAAGCGCTAGGATTAGAGGCGTGAGCCAACACGCCTGGCCTTTTTGTCTAACATCTGAAGAAGTGATAGCATAAATGCGAGAGCTGATGAGATCTCTAAGAGCGGCGCCCTTCATTCTTTCAAGACACTCCACCGTGCCAGTGGCCTGGTAGTTTCACGCATAGACAGTGAGGAGAGAGCAAGATCAGAGAGCCACAACCTACCTAAATCCCAGAGCTGCTGCGACAAACAGGGATCTGCAGAAAGTTGAGCAAGTGTCAAAGGCAGAGAGGGTTTGAGAAGGAGGCTCGATGCCAGACATGGCAGAAAACACTTTGGGCCAGGAATGGGCCTTCTGTGCTGGGAACTGTGCCTGCCGAAAGGTCACCTGGGAGTCCTAAGCCCTAGTACCTGTGAAAGCAACTTTATGGGGAATGCAATTAGTTGAGATGAGGTGGAGCAGGGTGGGCCTAATCCAGTATGTCTAATGTCCTTCTGAGAAGGGGGAACGTGGACGCAGACATACACAGGGGAACCTGAGGTGATCCGTGGGAAGATCCGTGGGAAGGTGGACACAGAGGCAGTGGTGATGCAGGAAGGCGTGGCGCCACCAGAGCTGGAGGAGACAGGACTGGAACCTTCCCTGAACCTTCGGAGGGAGCGCAGCCCTACCACCACCTTGATTTCCAACTTCTAGCCTCCAGAACTGGGAGAGAATTGATGGCCGTTACTATAAGCTGCCCAGTGTGTGGTGACTTTGTTCCAGCAGCTGCAGGGAACGGATACACCAGCCTTCCGGCCATTTAAAGTTGACTAGGAAAGGAAGGGCAGAGGAGTATGATTTGTGAAGCCTTCTCTTCTGTCCTCCGCCAGGCGACTTTGTCACAAGTTTGGTTGAAATACTACGTTATCACCCTAAATATACATTCTAGAGTCTGACTGCCTCCCCTCTGCCCCGTCTCCTCCCAGCGCTGCCCCGGCCTGGGCCGCACTTCCAGGTGAAGACGCCGTTCTCTTACATTCCTGATATTTGGTGTGAAGAGACAAGTAATGGCTCATTTCTAATAATAAAAACAGATGAGATAACACTGACTTTAAGAAAGCATGGATCAGAGTAAGATTGAACAAGGGCATACCAAGTCAGTGGTAAAGATATTTTCTCAAATGAAAACAGGAAAACCCCTCTGCGTATCTGAATATGAAACATATAGAAATGGAAAATAAACAAGTCAGTTATCTAAATGAAAGTCTTTGCTAATGAAAACCCAGAGATATTCTTTGCAGAAGAATTCATGAGTTGAAAGAGCACTTTGTCATTCATTTGGTATTTAAATTGGTGTCAGTGTGAAACCAGTTTTAAGTCCTGAAGAATTAATCAATTCAGTTTTGCAGAAGAATGTTCAGAAGTGAAGGACTTACAAGCTGAAAATAAAATAAAAACTACTTTTTAAAACATATTTTCATAAACCCAACGAATTAAGCCATCAAATAAGTGTATTCCAAAATAATACATGCTAAGGAGCTATTCCTTCCACTCCATTTGATTGATGATAATGTTCTAAAAACAATATTGTATTACAATGAAATTCTTTCTATAATAATTAGTATTTAAATTCATAAATGATTGCATTGATAGTTAAACTCTAGGTCAGGAACAGTCAGCTAGCTGTGCTGGGTTGCTAACAAATATTCTCTTTAAGGGCAAATTTAAAGGTATTCTAAGGAGTGAGAAACATTTAATCATTTAACAAGAAATATTTTATTTCTATATAATGGTTTCTGTGAAATACATTTAACCTCTCAGCCAACATCCCTTCATTGTGTGAGAACATCCTGACCTCACACATGTTCTCTGTTGTCACAGAGCCCAGCCTCACTGCCCAGCCTGGGGAGGGCATCTTCTGGGGGTCCTGCAGCTGTCCTGTGTCTCCTGTGTCCCGCCTGCCCTCTTGTGTTTGTCCATTTTAGGCTCTCCTGCTGTTGTGTACTCTGCCCTTGACTTTTCATGCCAGGGTACCCATCTTCCACGGGCAGTTTCTGGGAGAAAGGAGCTCACCCCCTATGTCCCTGTGCAGTGCCCTGTCCCGCTGGCCCATGGGGCAGCTTTTCAGCATGTGCAGGTGGTGGCAGGCCTGGATCCCAGCAGGCCTGTGGAAGCCTTCAGCACCTAACCAGTGAACACGTTTGCAACACACTTCTACAGGTTTCACATGGGCTGGTAGGCTTGGCCACGTCGTGTGATGGGCACTCTCAGGTCCATGCGCCAGCACTGAGCCACACAGCTGGAAAGGCTGCAGTCTTGAAGCCTCATGCCAGGGGAAGTGACACTTGACCCGGAATCCTGACCGACTTCTTAGAATTGTTCCTATTACATGCCTTTCTGGGGACACAGAACATACTAAAGTAAACATGGCAGCCTAGTATGTTCTCATTCTCTGTTTGTGGATTCTGGTGTTAAACTTAGAACTAAGACCAGCAACTCACTCTGTTTCTCATCCTCATCTGTTTCTACCACATTAACAAAGAGCTAATTGCTTTCTATCATTATTTTTAGTCTGTTGTTTAATCTTTCTCTGTGTGTTTATAGAAAGTCCCTTTCTATGACCATTTATCCGTCCTGTCAAACTATTTTTAATTTTTACTCCACTTAGTTGCCACCTTTCCCAACTGGCTATTACCCCCAAAACAAATGAGCATGCCTTTGTTAATATAATTTATATCAAAACGGAAAATACTGTTTGTTTCGAGCATGGGGCTGAATTGTGGACAATGCCATATTGCATTTCCCCAGATTTCACTGAATCCTTGCTAAGAGCTGTTCAGGAGCCCCCTGACATGTGCTGGGTGCCCACTCTGCACACCCCGGGCTGGGCCAGTAGTTCTTGACTACAAGCTGGAGAAAACTGCTAGAGTCACCAGCAGAAATTCAGGAAGCACCTGCTTGGTCCTGCCCCTCCTCCAGCCTGCATGCTTTCCCCGGGAGTTGAAAAGATAGCCCCACAATGTGCTGATGAGTATTTTCATCAAATGTCAGTACTTTTGCTTCCAGATAGAAAGGTGAATTATATGGGCTACTTCTTCCAAATCATACTTTATGATTAGACATATTTAATTCTTCATGATACAGGCAAAATTAAACTATAGGTATGAAATGCCAAAGTTTTTGTTACTACATTTAAAAAACTCAGTATTTTATAATGAAAAATAGTGTCACTTTTGTTAGCATCTGTTAAATGTCTAAGTGACAGAATTATTTCCTTTTTTAATGTTTTTTCTTATTTTTAGGTGGTACCTCCAGAACTTTGAAGACTATCCAAAGTTCAGAAAAATTCTAATTCCGTTTTTGTTTTAAGTGCTTTTTCAATGAAATTATCGTCAACTTGAAGCTTTCCAATGCATTTATCTAGGGACTTTATAACTAAGTCACATCTTTTGAAATTTTCCTGCTAATTCATCATTTTCAAAATGTCCTCTAGGAATTTTTCCCTAGTAATTTTGCAAGCTATCTAAAAAGTAGCTAAATAAGCCGGGCTCAGTGGCTCACGCCTATAATCCCAGCACTTTGGGAGGCCGAGGTGAGTGGATCACAAGGTCAAGAGTTCAAGTCCAGCCTGGCCAAGATGGTGAAACCCCATCTCTACTAAAAAAAGAAAATAAAAAAATTAGCTGGGCGAGGTGGCCAGTGCCCATAATCCCAGCTACTCAGGAGGCTGAGGCAGAGAATTGCTTGAACCCAGGAAGGGGATGTTGTAGTGAGCTGAGATTGAGCCACTACACTCCAGCCTGGGCAACAGAGTGAGATGCCATCTTGGAGAAAAAAAATAAAAAATAAAAATAAATAAAAAAAAGAAGCCAGGTGCAGTGGCTCACACCTATAATCCCAGCACTTTGGGAGGCCAGGGCAGGTGGTTCACTATGTCAGGATTTCGAGTCCAGTCTGGCCAACATAGTGAAACTCCATCTCTACTAAAAATATAAAAAAATTAGCCAAGTGTGGTGGTGTGCACCTGTAATCCCAGCTACTTAGGAGGCTGAGGCAGGAGAATCGTGTGAACCCAGGAGGCAGAGGTTGCGGTGAGCCAAGATTGCGCCATTGCACTCCAGCCCAGGTTAAAATGCAAGACTCAATAAAAAAAAAAAAAAAAAAAAACACAGAAAACGGAGATTGAAGTATCCTACCGTATAACAGGTCAGAATTTCAAACCCCGGGTAAAAACTGCTGACATTTTTTCTAATTTCAAATTTACCTCTTTGGCTACTTCTTGCCACGTGTGTATGAGACTAGAATTTACGACTGTCTTTGATGGCATTTAAAGAGCAACAAATGTCACGATCCCTTCTATAGCCTATATGCTTCCTTCAAGGTCAACAGCAGTGTTGCCTCCCAACTCCGTAGGGCTGAGATCTGTCTTGGAGCCCTCTCTCGGAGGCTACAGAGGTCTAGGGTAGCCATTGAGCAGTCATGGCCTGAGGAAAACTTCCAGCCTTCATGCCAGGTGTTGTGTATAAATGGAGAACTTGGGGATAGAGGAGGAAGCTCCACACGGTCCTTCCAAGGCTGAGCAAAGGCATCTGGACTTGTTCCAACCCAGCCCACCAGGTGACATCACCAGGCAGGGAGGGGTGCTGGTGGTGGTTCCTAGGGAGTGAACTGCTGTTCCTGTGCAAGGGGCTCTTGGGTCCTTAGCAGGCGCCTTTAGGCCATAGGTCACTCACCATGCGCCATTAATATGCTGTGGTCTCAGGTGGTTTCTCCTTGTCCTCTAGTCTAGAGCTAGTTTTTTGTTCTGTTCCCTGCATGTGGATGTAGTAGAGATTATTGTCTGTGAAATTTTTCCTTTGTGGATTTTGAGTTTTCTCTCATAAAGAATGATCACCTTCTGTAAATTAACAAGACCACTTTTTAAGATTTATCCTGTTTGTTCTTTGTTAATTGAAACATAATAATTACGTTGTTAACATTCTCAACAGCCTTTTTTTTCTTCCATAGCTAATCTTCCTTCTAATAATTTTTGCTTTCTGTTTGGCTGTTGTGGTTTTGTAGAGCTTTCCCCTCAGCCTGTACCTGTTATCAATATAAAATAATCTTCCTGTGGAATGCTTCATGACTTAAATTCTACTTGGATCAAAACATTGCCATACTACTTTTTATCTTGATGAATTCATCTGTCATTTCTTTGCCTTATCGTTTCATCTGAAGTTTTTAAATGCCATTTGTTTTAGTTGTCTTTAAAAACATAATAAATAGACTTTGCCATTTAATAAGGTAGCTCAAATTCTTTTACTAATTGTTACACTGAAACATTCTTTCATTGTGTTTTCTGTTTTTATTCGGTTTTTTGCAACTACTGTTTATTTTCTACAGTGATTTGGAAAGGGGATTTCCTTTAAAACAAACAAACTTATTGGGAACGGCTTTTATGATTTTAAAAGTAGCCTTGACACCTTCCAGTTAAATCTGATGAGCTGAACATACACCTTTCCTTCTCCACTCCCTATCCTGACCCCAGTTGAAATCACCTCAAAGGAATTTAAATGGGGGAGTGGCCCCATAAAGTGAGAGAAAGTCATTGCTGCAGACGGACCACAGCCCAGGTGGAGATGGGCCTGATGCAGCAGGGCAGAGGGCCATGGCGCACTGCTGAGACTGTGGGTCCTCACACCTGGGCTGACAGAGGGTGGAAGGGAAATGAGCACCTCAAAATAAGACCAGCTAAACATGGGGCACGCAGCAGACAGCAGTGTCCTCTGCACTCCCACTCCCCACGGAGAACACGGAGAGCCCAGAAATGAGTCACGTGCCCGTTGCGGGGGAAGAGAAAGGTGGGCTGAGGAGGTGGTCTCTCCTAACACAAAAATTAACTCAGTGGGAAAAAGCAGAGCTACAAGGTATTGGCATCCCAGGAAACAAAATAAAGTCTCCACATTTTGGTCTTCAGGGATCCTGTCCCATAATGGCTGGTCACCTCCTGCCTCAAGCTGCAGGGAAGTCAGGCGGGGGCATGGGGCCCCCACAATTACAGCCTCTGCTCAGCCTTTCTGGTCCTTTTTAGAAAACATGAACCAGAGAGCAAGAAGCACCAGATACTTAGAAAAATCTGCATCATAAAAGAGCAATGAATGCCTCTCAAGAAAACATGATTCTAGGAACCAAAGGGAATTTTTAAAAAGAGATTGTACTTCAGAGAGATTGAGCATCCACAGGGGAATGGACATCACTTACTGTGGGACATCACATGCTGGAATACTACTTAGCAATGTGAAGGAATGGACTGTTGATGAATATTTATAAATCATATATCTGATAAAGGGTTTATATTCATAATATGTAAAGAACTCTCAAAATTCAATAATAAAGCATAAGTTTTTAAATGGGCAAATGATCGGATACGTCACCAAATAATACATACGAGTGGCAAATAAGTACATGCAAAGATGCTTAATGTCTTTGGTCACTCTGGGGAAACATTAATAAGATATCAGTACACATTTATCAGCCTTTCACAGAACTCTGATTTGAATGTTGAAATCTATAAAAATTCATTCTGTTGAACAGTAAGCTGAGGCATGAATAAATTTTAAAGAATTTATTTGATCAAACAATGATTTATGAACTGGGCAGCTCCAAACCAGATGTGATTCAGGAGCTCCACTGGGGGAAGCACAGGGAAGGCTTCCACAGGACAGGTGCAGAGTCTGTGGCTCCAGCTATGCGTGCCTCATTTGATCTGTTCCCTTGGAAGGTCCCTGGTTATGGAGGTTTGTTGCCTGCTCTGGTCAGTTGAGTTTAAACCCGGTTTTTCTTCAATACAGGCATTCACAACAAATAGCTCAAGTTAAGTTCTGCTTGTTTGCAAAGCAAGCAAGGTTTAGGTCATTTATGAGGTCTAACTGTTTTTGTCTGCCCAGGGATTCTTCAGGTCTGGTCTCCATTTTAATTTACTTTAACACTTCTACATAAGATAGTCCCCAAAATGCCAACATTTTCCCAGTAACACTCATAAGCCATAGCTTATTTTCCTCCATTAAATATCGTTACATTTACTTCAGGTAGTTTAAAACCCCTTAAAAACTACATGTTTGCTCAAAAGGCTGTTGTTCTCCAGTTAAAGTTCAAACCTGTTTGACCAGAGAAAAGCAAAGATTGTTAACTAAGAATACGATTATGTTAGTCTGTTTTCATGCTGCTGATAAAGACATACCTGTGACTGGGTAATTCATAAGGAAAAAGAGGTTTAATGGACTCCTGATTCCACATGGCTGGGGAGGCCTCACCATCATGGTGGAAGACACGTGTGACATGGCAGCAGGTAAGAGAATGAGAGCCAAGCGAAAGTGGAAACCCCTATAAAATCATATGGTCTCATGAGACTTATTCACTACCATGAGAACAGCATGGGGGAACCACCCCATGATCCAGTTATCTCCCACTGGGTCCCTTCCGCAACACATGGGAATTGTGGAAGCTACAATTCAAGATGAGATTTGGGTGGGGACACAGCCAAACTATATCAACCATCTTTTTTTTTTTCACTTGTGAATGTAAAACTTTTTTTAATGTTTACAATATATTAAATAACTATTATAAATGCACATAGTGTATTCTATAGCGGCCAGATTTACTTTTTTTTTTTTTTTAAAGGAAACTAAGTTACACTGTGGTTAAGACTTGTATCTTCACCCTTGAAAAAGCCCACATTCTATCACAGCAATGTATGGTCAGACTTAAGCGCCCCAATTGTTAAACACTTGGATCATGTCATAACCAGTTTTTTGTTTACTTGTTTGTTTGTTTTTTGACGAAGCCTCGCTCTCTAACCTGGAGTGCAGGGGCGCCATCTCAGCTCACTGCAACCGCTGCTTCCCGAGTTCAAGCGAATCTCCCTCAGCTACAGGCATGTGCCACCACGCCCAGCTAATTTTTGTATTTTTAGTAGAGACAGGGTTTCACCCTGTTCGTCCGGATGGTCTCGATTTCTTGACCCCGTATTCTGCCCTCTCTTGGCATCCCAAAGTTCTGGGATTACAGGCACGAGCCACTGCGCCTGGCTGTTACAACCAGTTGTATTGCAAAAGGACCCTGTAGACATTGATCAATTCTAGTGCCTTCATAGCTGCCCAACAAGTCATGAATATACAGAAACATGCATCGTGAGAAGCAAGAAATATCACCCATGTCTTCTGCACATTAGCAACTGTTCACTCCTGAGCAGCAGTGCTCACATCACTGAGGTCTGCGGACAGTCACTTTTCGCCTCCCTCCTGACTGAAAGATGGAATGACTTGAGTACGAACGGAACATATTATAAACAATTTCTTACAAAAGTCACAAATCAACGTATTTTACAGAATTGACTACAAAACGCCATAAAAAAAAACTGCCTTCATTTCAGTGCTCTCCGGGTGTCCGGCGAGCCAGCTGGATGTATTTGGGTACGATGGTGACTCTCGGCGTGAATGGCACATAGGTTCGCATCTTCAAACAGACGCACCGGGTAGCTTCTAGCCTCCCGCAGCGCACGATGCCTGCGCGGGGCCACCTCAGGTCACTTTTGAAATCCTGCGCGATCTCCCACACCAGCCTCGGCAAAGGCGGCTTCGGATGCGCTGCTGGTGGACTTCTGATAACCAGGAGTCTCTCGCAGCGCCACGGGCCCGGGCCTGCAGCGATGAGGCTTCTTCACGGCCGGAGGGGGGCCTTTCCGGGCAGCCTTCGTGGCCAGCTGTTGGCGGGGAGGTGGCGGGGGGGCTTTCCCCCGAGGACTTAGGAGCCGTCGTCTTGGTTCGGGCCGTTTTCTTCTCCCCAGCGCGGAAGTTAGAGCCGCGGTCTCCCAGCGAAAATCCGACGCTCCTCCAACGAACGACCAAACCGCTCTGCGCTGCAAAGACCTCGACTAATAAAAATTTAACATTTTTTATTAACAAAATAATAAAAATAACCAAAAAATCCGGTCTGAAAAACGGTTTCATTCTACAAAAAGGCGTCTTTTCCAAATCGCAGTGAAAAAGACTTGAGTAATTCTCAATTTTACTTTCTATTGCTTGCTGTAGAATCCCCTCCCAAAACTGCTCTCCAGCATACCCCAACAGCATTTGTAGCATGTTATTAAGGTAATGACAGTGTGACACTCATTGTCTGACACATATTAACAAGAGCAAGTCACTGATGGTCAACATGGCAAACCATTCAGCTAATAAATGGTTGCCCGCTGAGTGTTTACTTAAGACTGTTTCTTTCATCCACATAAAAATAAACAGCAGCCAGGAGGCTTCCCTAGTCAATATCCAGAGAGCCGCCTTTCTTCCCATTTTCTGCAGGCGAGTCCTTTATGTTTAGAAACCTTACCTGCATGGCATGCTGATGCCACCATGAGCAGGAGGTCACCTCCAGCTCAGGAGCCTCCCATTCCCCAGGCTGATTGGGACCGTGGAGGCTGGGGAATGGGCACACAGGTGCTCACATTAGCAAGGGGAGGTTCGCGATCCATTTCTTCTCGACAGCGCTGCGCTACACTGTGGGCTGCTGGAATACAGCAACCAGGTCCAGGCCATTCGCTACCGTCCAACCTAAGACCTGGTAGGGGGCCTGGGATGCAGTCAGGGCTCAAAGCACATTTGCTAAACAACAACAACAAAATGACTCACATGTTGCTTCTCACTCAAAGCAGAAAACCAAGGTAGACAACAAGGAAACACAGCCGGGGAGTGTATCCTGAAGAGAAGCCTGAAATGAGCATCCTGTACAGGAGAAAGGCTGGAAAAGCACTTGCCCGTTACTGGTTCCTGGTCGAAGGTCATTCAGATCCATATCCCCAAACACAACTAGTCTCTGTATCTTCAGATCCATGACAGCCTCCTAACCCTGTGTCCTTGAAAGAAAATTAGTGGCTGCCCAGGGGGCCACTTCTGGGTAGAAGCAACTTTCAAAGCCAAAGCCCCCCAGGCCAATTTGGGGCCCCCACATCTGCCTCTTCACTCACTCTGTTATTTGATCTTCTCAACGTGCTGGCTCAGAGCTGACCAGCATCGCCACTGATGAGACGGGGTTATCTCTGGGTTCTGATGAAGCTCAAGATTGCCAAATAAATCACGACTCCAGAACCTGTAGCTTAACCCTGGTTGAGTATCCTGGTTCCTCCAGCCTTCCTCTAATGTCACCTCGTGAGGGCCCTACGTGCGTTCCAGCTGCTGACAAAATACCATAAACTTGGTGGCTTATACACAACAGAAATTTATTGCCCGCAGTTCTGGAGCCTAGAAAG
The DNA here is from genome assembly GCA_963573385.1 of Cacajao melanocephalus. NCBI lineage: Eukaryota > Metazoa > Chordata > Mammalia > Primates > Pitheciidae > Cacajao > Cacajao melanocephalus. The sequence continues at coordinate 16,505 of CAUYLG010007727.1, forward strand.
TCCAATATCAAAATTCGGTGTCTGGTGAGGCCCCAGGTTCATAGGCAACATTCCCTGTGCTCTCACCTGGAAGAAGGGACCAGCCAGCTTTGTGAGTTTCTTTTGTAAGGACACAAATCCCATTCATCCCTAATCGTCTCCCAAAGGCTTCACCTCCCAACACCATTGCATTGGGGGTTAGGTTTCAACATTTGAAACCGGAAGTTAGGTTTCAACATTTGAAACCGGAAGTGGTGGGGGTCGCAAACATTCAGACACTGCAGGCCCACTTGCTTTGCTTTTCCTATCTGAACACGTCCCCCACCCCACGCCTGCAGTGGCCAGCCCTTAGGAACTCGGCGAGGGGGCTGTTCCACTGCCCACCATCACACTGCAGCCCTTAGGAACTCGGCAAGGGGGCTGTTCCACTGCCCACCGTCACACTGCAGCCCTTAGTAACTCGGCGAGGGGGCTGAGCCACTGCCCACCATCACACTCCAGTCCCAGGCAAGGGGCTGCTCCCATGGAAATGGCCCTGCAGTGCTGGGGTGTGAATGTTCCTCAGGCAACCTGGGGGTCTGGCCTCTCTCTAACCCATCAGGGCCAGTGGCCCCGAGCTCGCTCTGCCCCTGCCATCCTCCTCTGTGGTTTGGGGTTCTCAGGGAGCTCCCTGCACCCAGGCTCCCTGCCCCAGTCCTTGGCCTGGCATGGTGAGCCCCAGCCTTGCCACAGCACAGCTTCCTTCTGAGCTGCTCTCAGGTGTCTGTGGGCACCAGTGGGTCCACTGCTTCCCCAGCCTGAGTCCCCTTCCCTTCCTCCTGTCCATGCTGAGAGTGGGATTGATCTGAGGTGGCCACCCCAGGCTGGTATAGAGGAAAAAGCCCCGGCCCACAGTGCTCTCCTCAGCTTGTCTAAGCCTCTTCCCTGCCCTGGGCCAGGGTCTGGAGAGAGGAGCTCAGAGCCCAGCATCTCCCCGCTGCAGCTTCCTCCTCCGTCCCACAGGACCCCAGGGCTCCCAGGGCAGACATCTCCATTGGGCCTCCCTTGCCTAGCTGGAGCTTCTTTCCAAGGTCTGTCTGACCTCAACCCTGTGGTTAAGCCTTGATGATGGGCAGGGTGCAGGAGACGAGGCAGAACTGGCTTAGCAGGAAGGGCTTTAAATCAGTCAGTATTTCAGAAATGGTAGCCAGGCGACAATGGCCAGTTGCCTTACTTGTTTTAAACCAAGCGCTTTCCCATCAGCCCCCAGTGGTCCTCTGCCTTTATTGACTGAAAATCCCCTTCAACAATCCTAAAGACTCTCCCAGCTTGACTTGGCCGTCTCCCTAGTGGAGATATCAAAGCTGCTGAGACTTGCTTCTCTCTTTTCCTCCCTTTTACCTGCTTTTGACTCAAACCACCTCCGTGCTGGACTCCTCCCTCCGAGAGGCCACTGTGAACGACTTCAGTCACCCAGCACCGACAGAACTTGGAAGCCAATAACCCCTTTCTCTCCTTCCACCAGACGCTGTCTGCTGCTATCTGTAGGAAGACCACAGCTAACTGCTATCATGACCAAAGCTAAAATCCAACGAGAGAGAACAACATTGGTACCCATCTCCTCCTTAATCTCTGTGGCCAGTGGCATGCATTTGTGCATGCGACAATATTTGCCAAGCACTTCCTATATGCCAAGCACAGCAATGGGTGCTGAGGACAGTTGGGTGGACAAAACAGTCCTGGCCCAGGTGGAGTGACAGGTAAGAAATAAGTAAGTAGCCAAAATAATGTTGGGTAGAAAAAAATGACAAGAATAAAAGCAAGGAAAAGGGAAGGGACCCTCACTTGTGTGAGATACAGCCATAACCTCCTCCATAAGCCATTGCTGTAACCAAAGCTTGGTCACCTTTCTTAAGATATTGATCAACCAGGTCATTGCAAATGCTGTTAATTGTGCTGCTACAAACATGTGCATGCAAGTATCTTTTTTGAATAATGACTTCTTTTCCTCTGGGTAGATATCCAGTAGTGGGATTGCTGGATCAAATGGTACTTCTACTTTTAGACCTTTAAGGAATCGCCACATTGTTTTCCATAGTGGCGGTGCTAGTTTACATTCCTACCACAGTGAAGAAGTGTTCCCTGATTGCTGCATCCATGCCAGCATCTGCTGTTTTTTGATTTTTTGATTACGGACATTCTCGCAGGAGTTAGGGGTTATTGTGTTGTGGTTTTGATTTGCATTTCCCTGACCATTAGTGATGCTGAGCATTTTTCATGTGTTTGCTGCCCATTTGTCTATCTTCTTCTGAGAATTGTCTACTCATGTCCTTAATCCACTTTTTGATGGGATTGTTTTTTTTTTTCTTACTGATTTGGTTGAGTTTGTTGTAGATTCCAGATATTCGTCCTTTGTCAGATGTATAGATCACAAAGATTTTCTTCCACTCTGTTGGTTGTCTGTTTACTCCGCTGACTGTTCTTTATTCTGTGCAAAAGCTCTTTAGTGTAATTAAGTCCTGTCTATTTACCTCTGTTTTTATTGTTGCAGACTATCATTCTAAGTGAAGTAACTCAGGAATGGAAAACCAAACATCGTATGTTCTCACTGCTATGTGGGAGCTAAGCTATGAGGACGCAAAGGCATAAGAATGACACGATGGACTTTGGGGACTTGGGGGGAAAAGTGGGAGGGGGCAAGGGATAAAAGACTACGTATTTGGTATAGTATATACTACTCGGGAGATGGGTGCAGGATCTCACAAATCACCACTAATGAACTTACTCATGTAACCAAATACCACCTGTACCCGAATAACTTAGGGGGAAAAAATATATTGATCAGCCTATTCCAGGCCCTCTCTCTACCACTGAGCCTCTTGGGGACATAAAGAGCTGCCTACCCTCCCCTGTTCCTCTTGCCTGTTTGCAGCAGGCACAGCTACATTACAGTGCATCCCTTCTGAACTCCTCCAGTGACTTCCATCTCTAGTCGATCCAGGGTAGAATTCTGTCCTGGATTCTGAGACACTGCAGTTTGGACTGCTCTATCCCACTGCTCCCATCTGTAGGACCTCCTGTCTTGTTGAGTAGGATCCTCCTGACATTACAGATTAGAGAAGAGGAATGCGGGGAGGCTGGATGTTGGATGGGCACCTTCCCACAGGGAGGTCATCACCAGCAGGCAGTTTCTCTCTTCCCTGGCCTTCCTTGGTGGGGAGGGGGGACTCCTTTTGACCAAGCCCACCCCCGATGCCCATGTGCAACCTGTGCTCTGAGACTTGCAGTCACCACTGGGAGTCAGAAACCGGACTTTTGGCTCTAAAACAGTCACATGAACCAAGTAGTTACGAAATTCAGGTTCCAAAACCAATGATTCATTTGAAAATCCACGTATATTTTAGAACAACCGGGAGAACAAAGACATCAGATATGATGCAAATAAAAAGATAAACTCATTAGAGATAAACTCACATCTTGGCTTTTTTTTTTTTTTTCTGGAGACATTTGGGGACTATTTTGAAGGACCCCGGTGAGCTGGCCCTCTGAGGTCACACCTCTTGGCATCATTAGCCAAAAACATCACAAGAAAAGGTGCCATGCCATCTTATCCTGGACATTCTGCTGGAGCTTTTGTGACAAAGTGCACTGATAACTGGCCCCTTTGTCCCATGACCAGCACAGACCTCTTGTTCCAATGGAGCCACTGTCTCCAGGCACCCAGGCTCCTGGTGCACCTGTCCAAACTCCCGGCACCAGTTGCACAGCTTCATGCTGTTCCTCAATGTGTCTCAACAGCCTCCCTCTCAGCCCTGACATAACACCTCTCCTGCCACCAGCTCACTCCCTTGATTTTCCCTTATGTCCCAACCTTCCCCACGATTCTCAGTCTCAGGAGGCATGAATGAATGATTAATTAGAGAAGACCTCTTCCACCACCCTGACTCCCAGCCCTAGCTTCCAACTTAGTGAAGAGTAATAGAATATGCAGAGCAATTAAAGGCATTGTCCCAAGTCCTGGCTGCACTGTTTCATATCCATGCAACCTTGAACAAGTCACCTAAATGTCCTGCACCTCAGTTTCCTCATTTGCAAAACAAAAATAATGATAGCATTGACCACATAGGGCAGTTGTGAACATTAAGTGAGTAACATTTGGAAAGTTCTCAGATACTCTGGCACATGAATGTACTTAATAAATGTTCATAAGCTCACACCTGTTCCCAGCACTTTGGGAGGCCAAAGTGGGTGGATCATGAGGTCAAGAAATCAAGACCATCTTGGCCAAAATGGTGAAACCTCATCTCTACTAAACATGCAAAAAATTAGCTGCGCATGGTGGCACACACCCTGTAGTCCCAGCTACTTGGGAGGTGAGGCAGGAGAATTGCTTGAACCCAGGAGGTGGAGGTTACAGTGAGCCGAGATCGCACCACTGCACTCCAGCCTGGCCACAGAGTGAGACTCCATCTCACTCCAAAAAAAAAAAAAAAAAAAGAAAAAAAATTGCCTTATTGGTGCATTCTGCCCTCATACAGAATGCCTCAGTATGCTGCATTCAACTCTGTACCCACATACTTCTGAAATCACCCATTTCTGAGAGATACTCTGCTGTACCATGGTCTTAGCATATCAATTTCTTTTTTAGTTCCTGAGTACCGTCAGCTTCTTATCTGATGCTCTGAGAGTGACATTTTTCTACATATAAGCAAAAGCTCTAATAACTTCATAAGATGTATTTTGTAGCAGAATGAATCTGTGGTGGCCCCTGTAATGCCCACCTCCTGGCATTCATAGTCTTGTGTAATTCTTTTTATGGCTGATATGGTTTGACTCTGTGTCCTCACCCAAATCTCAGTTGCACTCCCATGATTCTCATGTGTTGTGAGAGGGACCTGGTGGGAGATAATTTGAATCATGGGGGCAGTTCCCGCCGTACTATTCTTGTTGTAGTGAATGAGTCTCATGAGATCTGATGGTTTTACCAGTGGTTTCTGCTTTTGCATTTTCCTCAGTTTCTCTTGCCACCACCACTTAAGAAGTGCCTCTCACACCCCAACATGATGCTGAGGCCTCCCCAGCCATGTGAAATTGTAAGTCCAATTAAACCTCTTTTTCTTCCCAGCCTCAGGAAAGTCTTAATCAACAGCATGAAAATGGACTAATACAATGGCAAAAATGGCAGAATGTATGTGACTGTGATACATATGATTGTAACACCTGTCTCTGGAGGACACATACTTTAGACAGCTTTGAAGAACCCAGTTGCTGTACTATGAACTTACCTGTGGAGAGGACCATGCAGTCAGGAGCTGATTGTTGTGTCCAGTGGACACCAAGCAAGAAACTGAGGCCCTCACTCCAGCAACCACAAGAGCTGAATACTGCCAACAGCCACAAACAGCACTTCCCCCAGTCAAGTTCCTGATAAGACCATAGCCCAGCTGATACCTTGATTGAAGCTTGGCAAGACCCTGAGCAGAGAACTCAACTAAGCTCCACCCAGACTCCTGAGCTACAGAAACTGTGAGATGACAGATGTGTGTTGTCTTACACCTCTACGTTTGTGGTACTATGATTATGCAGCTGTAAGTAACTAATGCAATAATGAAGAGTATCATAGCTTGCGTCGTTTGAAAACTACAATTGACTAGAGCCAAAAAAGATTTCAAGATAGCCAAGACAGATATCCACATTTCAGCACATCAGTTGTCTCTCACAAAGAACCAGGCCACTTTTATTACAAGGCCACGTTTGTCTACTTATTTGTGGTGGTGAGTGCAGTAGAGCTCTGCCACATTACCCTAGCTGCTTTAGGTCATTTAAAACCCCGACTTATCAGAAGAAACTAAATGGAACTGCTAAGTCAGCAAAATAGTTTTTCTGAACTTCTAGAACCTTTTCTACATTGATAGATTCTAATTAACACCATCAACTGTGAACCATTTTAGAAACTGTGCAGGTTTTGTTTTTTCTTAACATACATTCCCCACTTTTCTCTGAATAAAATAGAGCTGGGAAGACGTGTTTATGTCACTAATGATTAACACAATCTGAGTAATATTTCATAATGTTCACCTTTCATTTATGAAAACTTCATCTCTGTCAAATATAAGACCAATGAAATATAGTATTGTTACTTCTTCAATTCCTGGTTCTCCTAAAACAGTCAGTTTTAACATAAAATGAATATATATCTAATGTAGCAATATAAATATTCCTTAGCATTCAGTGCTCTTTCTAGACTATCTGTTGGAAAATAAGCAAGTATCTGCCTATAGAACAGAATATGAAGTGTTAAACACCATTCCCCTGAATTTCAGGTTGGTGTGCCTCTTCATTCCACAGGAAATGAAAAGGAAGGGCATCCCAGAATGGTAAATAGACAAGATTAGTCCAGCTGGAGAGGAGCACTGTAGGTGGAGAAGGCCATGAGCATCGAGCTGAGGATTTAGGTTTTGCATCCTCTGTGCAACTAGTCCTGTTATGAGGCATCATTTCTGCTTTAAATGGAGAAAGTTATTGGTAGTCTACATCTCTCAAGGACTGTGTTTATGCAGTAGAAGAAGAAACCTACCCATGGGCCCCCCACTTTTCCACTGTGCCTCCTTAACTTTACATTCCCTCTGGGAAGATTCTGGAAACCAGATTACCTTGTGGATTATACTGGGAGAGAGGATTCTTCAATGTCTACAAATGAGCCAGTTAAAAAAGAATGAGATTGTTAAAACTCTATGTTTTAAAGGACATACTGGGAAAGTTTTATGTAATACTCAGGGATGAGTAAAAGTGGTAGTAGGTGAAGGGCTTTGGGGGCAGAGACAAACTTTAGACAATGTTAAAATAGTCTCCTTTCCCAGTCTTCCTTCTCAAGTAATGCTAGTCGTGATTAGCCAGAATTACGATGAAGGGAAACAAAACCCATAGTTGAGACCCATAAATTTGGGAGAACTTAGAAGTGTAACCTGGATTCCTGAAAATGTTGACTTATAGAGACATTTTGCAGATATGAATGTTATTTTCTGGTGCTTAAGGAAGAAAATAATTGACGTTGTGAGTTGGGGGGAACTTTAGAGACCACACCAAAGAATCCACTGACCATTGCAGGCTCTCACTTAGGATCTTGGGCCAGTAGCCACAGCCTCTGTTCATGCAGTCTCACTAAGGGTGGCGCCTTCAGTGGCACACCTCTGAGCAGATAATTCCAATCATCAGCATCAAACTAGATATTGAAACAGCTCAAGTGTCCTGGTCAGGCTAGCTATTGATACTCCTGATTGTGGCATTATTACTTACAGATGTTGGCTATCCCTGCTCTTGTCTATATAATCAGTTCTGTCTACCCAACACAACTCTAAACTTCTCAAGGTGAGGAGTGAGCCATCACTTTTTGCACCTCTTGCTGTGGTTGACATGGTGTACCTTAAGATATATGTTAATTCCTGTGTCTTAATAAATATTGGCTTATGAATATTTGCTGGAGCAAGTACAGACACTATTTTAACTTCTTTTATTCAACAGAATTTTAAACTAGCTAGTTCTCTCAATAAAATAATAGTTTCCTTTCTTCCTTAAAATCTAGCTGATCTGGTCTAAAATACACATGTGGGAGGTGGGATTGTAGAAATCTCTCCAATTAATTAGTGTCTAGCTCTTTGTAAGGTATTTGACAGTCTGAGTTGGTTGCTTCCCCCACTGCAAAGAAGCAAAATCTGCTCCCAAAGGCTTCACATGGCTGGGAAAACTCCATTCCCAATTTAGATCCTCTGGGGAGGGCATCAATTATTTCCTATTGTTTTTAGCACTGATTGTTCTGTCTAATTTGAAAGCGTCCAAAAAAGAAAATGATAATTGGCATTAGTATCATTCTCCATCACTTTTGAAAGATATATTAAGGGAATGTCAGCACAATCAGTCAAGAAACATATTTCTCCCATAACAATAAGCCAGTTCTTTTTTCTTTGAATCAGAAATAGCTCCATTAGGCCCATGAAGAAAAGGGAAACAAAACTGAGTACCAAGCATATGATAAGATGCTCAGCATCATATCACATTAGGGGATTGCGAATTGAAACAACCATACCACTACACACCTATCAGAATGGCCAAAATCCAGAAGACTGACATCACCACTGCTGGTGAGAATATGGAGCAATGGGAACTCTCATTCGCTTCTGGTGAGGATGCAAAGTGGTGGAGCCACTTGAGAAGACAGTCTGGCAGATTCTTACAAAGGTAAACATACACTTACTATACAATCTAGTAGACTTGCTCCTAGGCGTTTACCCAAAGGAGTTGAAAACACAAAAACCTGCACATGAATGTCTATAGCAGCTTTATACAAAATTGCCAAAAATTGGAAGCAGCCAAGATGTCCTTCAATAGGTGGGTGGATAAATAAATTGTATCCAATTCTATTTCTATAAGGAAAATCTATTCATACAATAGAATGTTAGTATTAGAGTTTTTTTCTAACAAAGTGCTATCATGGCATGAAAAGATAAGGAAGAACTTTAATGCATATTGGTAAGTGAAAAAAAGCTAGTTTGCAAAGACTACATCCTATATGATCCCAACTGTATGACATTCTGAAAAATGCACAACTATGGAGACAATGAAAAGATGAATTTTAGGGCAGTGAAACCATTATTATGAGACTGTAATGGATATAGAATATAACTCATTCTTCAAAACACATAGAATATGCAACATGAAGAATGAATGCTAATGTAAACTATGGATATTCATTAATAATAATGTTATTTAATTATAATGATTTATTTTATGTATTTTAATTATTATCTAAAATGTCATTTAATTATTAAATTTAGATGCTACTTAATTTTTACTTTATTATGGTTACGTTAATATCAACGGTAACTGGTGTTCAACACTAATGCAAGATGTTAATAGGGGAAATTGTGTTGGAGAGGGAAGTATGTGAGAACTCTGTACTTTCTTTTCTAATTTTTCTGTAACCATAAAGCTACTCTAAAAAATAAAATATATTAATTTAAAAAATAACTTATTGGAAAGACAGCATTTTGCTCATTGGGCAGACTTTTTGTTCTCCAGGTGATGGAGTTGGCTGGGGGGGGCATAAACCTGTGGAAGGCAGGAGAAGGCTCTACCAGCCTCAGCCCTGAGGTTTTTACCCTCCCATGCTCTGATTTCCTGTGGTTGTGCTCTATTGCCTCTGGCTAGAGGTGGTCAGTAATTCAATGAGCTGCTTCTGGTGCCTTTGTGCCAGACAGATTTCTCAAAGGCAAGCCTGTCAACTATAACCAGAGGCCAATTTCCTCGGAGTCAGATTTCAGACCACAAGTACAACTTCTCCTCACAATGTGATCTCTTCCCCAGGTTGAGCCCTGTCAGAGGGCAGAGTTAGGACTGTTGGGAAGGGCTTGCCTCCTTGGCTGCAGGAAGCTCAGGTGGCATCTTGGGAAGAATCCTAAAAAGATGTTCTTCTTCAAGATGCCTCACATCTACCTGTCAGAAAATTGTCATACTGTTCTGATGTTTCAGACAACTCACCTTCATCTGCTAGAAAACTGTCTTGATAAATACAAGCCTGTGATGTTTGTACCTCTGATGGTGTCCCCTAGACGTGGTGTCTTCCTCCACTTATTGACAGCAAGTGACCCATCTGACCTCCTGGTGACCAGTTCCCTCTATCCACCAGGACAGGCAAGCCACTAGGAAGCCTCCTCCATAGCCACAGGCCCTGTCCTTGGGAGCTGGGAGACATCTCAGATGACGTACAGAATCCCTTCATGCAGGCTCATCACGAGTCCTCTGTTCCTTAGAGTAATAGCAAACAAATGTGCCGTTGTTCCTCATTTCTGTGTATTTCCATCAGTTAATTGGAAATGGCTCTGCCTGAATAGGAAATTTTTCTATCTTGGGCTTCCTGAATAGAGAAGCTTTGGGGCACAATCCTAAATCTTCAGAGGACAGAGCCCACATGCCACACTTCCAGTACTGAATAGCAGCTTGGGTTCCTGAGAATTTCCAATACCCATATTTTAGGGACTTTCTGTCTACTAAAAGTATTAGTTTCATTCAGGACAAGAGGTGTTATTCAAAAATACATAAATAATAGCCACTACTGAGAACTTTGATCGTGTAGAGAATAACGCATTGGGAAATGCTAAACTACCTAATGAATGACAAGTATTGGGGCAGGGAGGATGAACAGGCTTCCCTCTCGAATAAATGAAACATAAAATAATGATGCTTTCATTTTTATTAGACAGTATGTCATACACAAAATCCCAATTTTTTTCTTGCTAATAGAGAAACCCCATCTTTCTCTGAGGAGAGGACTGACTCTCTAGGTCCACGCTAAGCCTGTCTTCCTTCCTATCTCAGCATTTGCTTTACCAGCTCTCATTCAGCAAGGAGCCTGGCACTGGTGCCATAAAGATGAATACAAGAGATATCTTAGCCTTAAGGGGCTCATTACCTGATAAGTGCATAAACAAAAAAATAATTTTTAATACAACACAGTAGGTGCTGTGATACAAATTATGTACAATACATACATAAGCAGAGAGGGAAATATCTGATTCTACATGGGGGTTCCAAAGAAATCGGGTGACACCTAAGATGGTCATGTTAGAGCAGGTAATTAGGCAGATATGAGAGGGCAGCATAGGGCCCCAAAGAACATCAGGTGACTTTCAGGTTACTGTTGGGTGATTGTTGACAGCCAGGGAGCTGGCAACAGGGAGGGGAAATTTTCTAACAAACAGGAGGCACCTTAAGCTTCTGGGCAACATTTTCCCAGTGAAAACTTAAAATGGCAGAGCTTGACCTTCCTCTGGGACATGTCTAGGCATGCACAGTAAGGGGCAAAATGGCAGCATTTAATCCATATATGACCTTCCTCTGCGGGTGCTAGACCAGTAAGGGGAAATTGCCCTAAGACAGCATGCACATAGCTTCAACCACCAAAGGGCACATGCAGTCCCTCATACTCTAGCAAGTCACTGTGCACTTGGCAATTAGCCAACAGCTCACCCAAAGGGAAAGATGAGGGGAGGAGATTGGGAGAGAGCAGGAAATTATAAATCTATAAGAGCCCTGCCCAACAATCAGTTGAAGCATTCAAATTATTTGAGTTGCTCACTTGGTCCCTTCCACTTCGCTTCAATAAACTGTCAAGTCTGCCTTACATCTGCCTCCGTCTCTTGGCTGAATTCTATCTCCTGAGACAAGGATTGAGGACTAGGGGAACCCACTCAGACTTGCCACCAGTAACAGTCATGGCAGAAAGAATCCAGAAATAGCTCTAATTAATGCCAACCATTTAATTCTCTTCCTGGATGCTCAGGAGGATCACATTTACCCTTACATCTGAGAAGAGCCATGAAACTAATTCTGACAAGGTGAATATGTGGGCAAATGTGATGTGTGACACTTCCAGGCTATCCCATGAAATGTCTCTTACATCTAGTCCTTTCTTCTCCCATAGCAAATGTGAAGCCACCTGTTGGGGACTTCAGTATCCAAAGATGTAAGGAGCCTGGATCTCTGAGTCACTCCACTGCCTGGAGAGGGGTGACTCAACTGGAACATCCTCACTGGACATCAGGTGGATGAGAAATAAGCTTTTATTTTGTTAAGTCACTAAAATTTGGAGGGCTTTTGCAACAACGGGCATGATTTATTTAATACTATGGAAATTGGTATTCTGAAGTGGGTTGCTGCGGTAACAAAAATATGTGGCCATTGTTTTAGCAGTTGAGCAAGAGGTGGGGTGGAAACAGCATTCTGGGTGACTGGGCATCTGTGTTACATAGTCACACGACATCTGGCAAATGGTCATGTGCAGACACTTGGAAGGCTGACTCCATCACTATAAGCTCATGGCAGAGATACTGGACAATGGAATGTCAGAAGTGTGTACTAATTAGAATTTATTCTCTTTGGAAAGGCAACAAATACAAGAAAGAGATAAGCACAGAAATAATTGGCTATTTTGGAAACAGAAAACCAAAGGTAACAGAGAGGCCAGAAATTTAGGGCCATATGATAGGATTGTAAAAGGTAACTGCTTTTAGTCCCCAGATAGTAAAACATGAAAATAAAAAATTATTTGAGCTGACAAAGATCTAGTGAACTTTCTAAGCTAATTAAAGTAACTCAGAGCAAATATGCGAGTAAGGGTATAGACTTCCCACTCAAGCCAGTGACATGAAAGAAGCTGCCATTCCACTGAGCGGGAGGAACACCGTGAAGAGGTGGGGACCAAAGGAGATTAGAGAACAATGTCCAGGAAAGGTCTTTAAATGTGGTTACTGATACACGGAATTGACTGGAAGGAAATAGATCAGAAGTCACTAAGGTTTTGAGACAACTGCACTGTCCAGAATACCATGACTCCGGATCAAAAACTTCCTTGACTGTTGGAGACTTAAAAAATCTTTGAGGTTCAATGCAGTGGCTCACACCTGTAACCCCAGCACTTTGGGAGGCCAAGGAGGGCAGATCATGAGGTCAGGAGGTTGAGACCAGCCTGACCAACATAGTGAAACCCTGTCTCTACTAAAAATACAAAAATTAGCTAGGCATGGTGGTGCACACCTATAATCTCAGCTACTCAGGAGGCTGAGGCAGAGGTTGCAATGAGCCAGGATCACGCCAGTGCACTGCAGCCTGGGTGACAGAGCAAGACTCCATCTCAAAAAACAAGCAAACAAAAAAATCTGTGAGTACCCAATCTTTCCTGAACAGAAAGTGACTTCTAAAAGCTGCACTATCCCAAACCAAACACATTGGCCAACACCTATTCTTAGGTGACCATGGATAATAATGAGGAGGGAAGAGCTCCCAGAGGGTGAATTCTGAAGCCATAAGAATGAGATCTAATCAGAGTTTCCCCAGCATTAAGAACAGGGAAACATCACCATGCAGCATCTAGCATCTACAGGACTCAAGTACAGCTGTGGGCTAGAGATGAATATGAGACTTCCATTCCAAAAGGAAGAATTACACATAGTTCTGTTCTTGAACCATCACTGCCTACTGGAAAGCAGGGTGGCAAATAGCACATTGATCAGATCATAGGAGCACAGACCAACTGGGGCAGTTCAGTTTCTGGTGGAGAGTCCTGAGCAGTTCAGGGATCCTGGGCTTGAACTGCATACCATGACTGAGTAGGCACCTGTGTTCTCTCCCTTCAGCAGAGGGGAAACAAGTTTTATCATATGGGAAGAGAAGCAAAAGAATTTGGTGACCAGAATGGTAGCTAGGCAGGCCTTCATTAAACTGTGCATTTTCCTCTCAGGCTCCAGGAGAACACGTTACCCAATCCTGTTGCATGTGCATGGAGCCATGTGATTGGCTCTGAGCAATGTAATATGGGTATTACAGCTGCTGGAGTCCAGCTAGGGCAACCAGGCAGGAAGATTTGTCCTCTTTACTTTCTCTCTTTCTTCCAGAAAGTAACACTTTTCTCCTCTGGCCTTTGGACATCAGACTTCATGTTCTCCAGCTTTTGGACTCTGAATCTGTCACCAGTGGCTTGACGGAAGCTTTTAGGGCTCATTGGAGGCTGTATTGTTGGCGTCCCTGGTTCTGAGTCTTTGGACTTGGACTGAGCCACTGGCTTCTCTGGCTTTTCAGCTTGTAGTTGGACAACAGTGTTCCCACATGTTTATTAGAGGGAGTTCAGGATGGTTCCGGATGGCTGCAGAACTTGGTGATTCCAAAGGCCATATGCAAAAGAGGAGGGAAGGACAGCAAGACCACATGATAAGGAGTCTGTATGTCCCAATGGGAAGTTGAAGGTATCATTCTGCAGGTGATATGGAAGCATGGATGTTAGGCTAGAAACACTATGACATAATACAGTATTTTAAAATACTTCACGGGACTTTGCCTCTGTGATTGTGTGAGCCAGTTCCCCCTAGAGACACCCCTTTTCATATATCCTACTGGCTCTGTCTCTCTGGAGAACCCTGACTAAAATAGCCACTAAGACTTGGGAGTTATAGCTTCTAACATTACTTGCACGAATAGCATAGTATTGAATAATGATTGTGAGTTCACAAGGTCGACAAGGGGGAAGTAAGAAAAGTATTTCAGGTGCAGAAAGGACAACAGTGTTCCCACATGTTTATTAGAGCGAGTTCAGGATGGTTCCGGATGGCTGCAGGACTTGGTGATTCCAAAGGCCATGTGCAAAAGAGGAGGGAAGGACAGCAGGACCGCATGATAAGGAGTCCGTATGTCCCGACGGGAAGTTGAAGGTATCATTCTGCAGGTAATATGGAAGCATGGATGTTAGGCTAGAAACACTATGACATAATATTGTATTTAAAAATACTTCACAGGACCCAAATGAAGAGGCATTCTAAAATACCTAACCAGTGTTCTATAACTATCTCAAGGTCATGAAAGACAAGAAGAGAATCAGAAACTATCACAGACTGGAGAGGGTTGGGGATACAAGACAACGAAACAAAATATAGGATCCTGTATCATACCTTGGGGTAGAAAAATGACATTCGTGGAAAAACCATCAAAACTTCAACAAGATCTGTAATTTACTTAAGAGGGCAGTACCCATGTCGATTTCCTGATTTGATAATTGCCCTAGGGATTTAGGGGAACTCTGCACTATTTTGAAACTTTTATCTGATCATCTAAAACTATTACAAAATAAAATTAAAACAATAAAAAAATAAAATGCAAAGCACGGGATCCAGTTGAAAATCTAAATAGCTATCAGGGAATTCCACCAAAAGACCCTTGGCAAGAGAAGGGGAGGAGGGCCTGGTAAGACAAATAGGGAGATGAAGGTGGCCAAGAAAATCCCTGCCATCAGAAGACCACACAGGTTGTTAAGGGAAGACCCCTGACTCTGGAGAACCCAGATGTCCACACACACATAGACGGCATGAGTCAGAATCAGGCAAGTGGCAGGGGTGACTTGACACTCAGGCTCAGAGATTGGGCTGGTGCTTCTCCCATCCTTTTTGTGTTCAGTCCAGAATCATCCTTGGAGCTGAGACATGGCTAAATCCAGAGATAGAGACCAGCGAGTCTCTATTCTAATTAGGAAAAAAGAGTCTGTCTCTAACACAAAAAGATTGAGACAGTCAAGATTCAGAATTCTGAACACCTGGAACCTGGTCCTATGAAGCTGTCATGAGCTGGGGAGCCTGAGGGAGACAGATGCGCAAGCTTGAGTACTGGACACTTTATGAGCAGCTGGAGTTTTGGTTTCACACTGTGTGTGAGCGGGGCCCAGCATCTGGTGGCTTCCTTTTCCTCAGTCCATCCCTGATTCATTCGTTTAGAAAGTATTCACAAACCCCCTCTGTGTCTGGGTCCGTGCTAGATTCTAAGAATGTCAGAGTGAGCTGAGCTGACATGCCTCTGTGTTGATGGAGCTTGGAGTCCAAGAGAAAAGACAGTACCGTTACTGAACTACTAGGTATACAACTAAAGATCGTGCAATGATGTCATATATTTATTCTTTCAATCTTTCTCCAATCATCCTCCGAAAAACCAGTGTCCATTCAGTAGGACAAATATACAATGGAGAAAAGGAAGTTTTCAGAATTTGGAGGATTGCTAGATGACAGCTCTGCGTGGATGCTAATTTATGGGAATAATTATAATGCTGTGCTTCACCAGTGAAAGGGAAGGCTTATGTTGTTTAAATGATAAATGGAGCTTTTGCCTAAGCCCCACAGTGGGTCCAGTTGGCCATGGGTCCACTTTGCTGTTATTTTCCAATGCCTGTCAAAATTAGTTGGAATGCATGTCATCAGCAACAGGAAGGCTACGCACATTGGTTCTCTGATGCTTGGAATGAGAGCTAGTATGGGAGGAAAGAGCAGGTAGAATTCCTGGAACTCTTCATTTCTTCTAGGACAATAAACCCAAAGTAATACCATATTTCTGAGTAGACTGCAGAGATTGGCATGATCCTCAAAGATTTGCAAAATATAAGAATGGTGGCACTGGTAGCATTTCTGCAGTAAACTTTGACCAGGTTACTCTCTTTGAGTAACCTAAAAGACTATTGCATCCCCATTTAGCTTACCTATTCAGTCTTTCCAGAAAGTATGGGCTGTGGATTACCATAAATTTAAATAGGCTGTGACTCCAAAAGCAGTTGTTCTTCCACCCTCTGTAACTTTATTGGAAAATATTATCACAACTCCTGATATTTGATAGATATCGATTGATCTGACAAATGCTTTCTACTTATTTTCCAATTTCAAGTGCTGTATGAAAAGGAGTTTGCTCTTACCCAGCAGGGCCAACAATACGCCTTCACAGTCCCACCTCAGAGTCATGTTCACCTTCCTTCACTCTGCCATAATCTAGACAGTGGGGAACTTGATTATTCTGACATCCTGGAAAATGTTATACCAGCCCTCTATATGGCTGGAATTATGCAGGTTGAATTTGATGATCAGGAAGGAACAAATACTTTAGATGGTATATTAGCTCAGGCTGCAATAATAAAATCACACACTGGGTAGCTGACACAACTGAAATGTATTTTCTCACAGTTCTGGAGGCTGGGGGTCCAGGATCGAGGTGCCAGCAGGGTTGGTTTCTGGTGAGGCCTCTCTTCCTGTCTTGCATATGGCACCTTCTTGCTGCATCCTCACATGGCCTTTCCTCTGTGTGTTCAGAGAAAGAGTGGGCTCTGGTGTCTCCTCCTCTTCCTGTAAGGACATAAGTCCTATTAGATGAGGGCCCTACCCTCATGGCCTCATTTAACCCTCAGGGTCTCCTTAATGCTTCCATCTGTAAATGCAGTCACACTGGGGGCAGTGCTTCAATATAGGAACCTGAAGACATGTTCCATCCATAATAGAGTTGGTGTGTGTGGTGGTGTGTGCATATATCTGTGGTGTATGTGTTTGTGTGTCACTGTATGTGTATATATGTATGTGTGTGGTTTGTGTATGTATGTGTATCATGTGTACATGTGCTGTGTGTCTGTGTACCTGTGCAGTGTATCTGTATGTGTGGTGTGTATGTGGTATGTGTAAGTGTCTGTGTGTGTCATGTAGGCATGGTGTGTATGTGTGTCTGTGTGTAGTGTGTGTGTGTGCATGTGGTATGTGTGTCTGTGTGGTGTGCGTGTATGTGCAGTGTGTATCTTGTGTGTGTGTGTGTGTGTGGTGTATGTGTGTGTGTGTGTATGGTCAAGAAAATCTGGCTAATACCACAGTGGGGGAATAAGCTTCTTTAACCTTCAACGTGAAAAGTCCAAAATCAAGTAGAAGGTGGATGGGAGCTACTAAAGGCCTAGAAGCCAAATTCAAGGGCTTGCTCAAATCCCTCACAGAAGCAGCGCCGCCTCAGAGGAGCAGGGGCCAACCAGTGGAACTAGAGGGGTGGAGCTAGAGGAGTGGGGCAAGAGGGGTCTGGTTAGGGGTGGGGCTACAGGGATGGAGCTAGAGGGAGGGGCTAAAGGGGCGGGACTAGAGGCGTGGTGCTACAGGGGTGGGGTGGATGGGTGGAGCTAGAGGGGGTGGGGCTAGAGGGGTGGAGCTAGAGGAGTGGAGCAAGAGGGGTCAAGTTAGGGGTGGGACTACAGGTATGGAGCTAGAGGGGGGCTGAGAGGTGGGGCTAGAGGGGTGGAGTTAGAGAAATGAGGCTAGAATGGTGGGGCTAGAGCAGTGGGCTAGTGGGGTTAGAGACATGAGGCTACAGCAGTGTGCTAGAGGGGCGGGGCTAGAGGGGCGGGGCTAGAGGGATGAGGCTAGGGGGGCGGGGCTAGAGGGATGAGGCTAGAGGGGCGGGGCTAGAGGGCTGACACCACGACTCAGACTCCCATGGCTGACTCTGCTGCACTCCTAGTGATTTGTGAAACACAGATTTTACTTCGAAACGCAAACGCTGTTCCCTTTGTTGATGGTCATAAAGACATTTTTAGGCAAAGAAGTAAATAATTACCGAAATGTTTGGTTTTAATATTTTGAAGAGAATGGATCTATGCCTTACATTTGTATAAAGCAGTGAAAAACAACTCCCTATCTCCCTTAAGAGGACCAATTAAAAAAAAAAGACAAATGTTTATGCAGTTCACATTTTTATTGATGATGAAAAAGCTTTATTAAGTCCTACGGGAATAAAACGTAGATTCTTACAAATCAGATGACCTATTCAATGTCTACAAGAGCATCCTTGTCAAAATAAGCCATGCAATGTTCGTTGTCTAAGGGCAGGTGAAAAGTTGCTGCAGAAAAGCAGGTTTCCATTTTTTTCCCTGTTGTGTTGCACACCGTTTCACACGCTATCCCGTGTGTGCCACACCCAGCACTGTCTTGAATGTTACGAGTCTATATTTCAACAAATAAAACTTACTAGAAATGAAGACAAATAAATTTTATTCTCTAGTCAAAACCTAGGAAGTTAACTATTCTGCAATATACATAGTAATGTAGCTTTTCTGTAACCAGCACAGAATAGCTGCACATTTCATATTTGATGTTGGCAATAGATAATTATTTTATTTGAGGTAAGTTAGCACACTGTACTCCTTCTTTTCCTTCTACCTTTTTGGACACAGAACAGATGTCCTGGGAGCTTTTGGCTTTGGCTGTGGCCAGCTCCAAGCTGCCCACCTTGGGTTTGTCATTGTCCCTGCACAGGGGTAAGCTTGCCCTGAGGCCTCAGTCCAACAGTCGACAAATGGTCGTTTGCACTGCATGTGCGGCCTAAGGGCAGAAAGGCTCTGTAAAACCTTCGGAGAGTGGAAAAGTGGCCGGACTCTGTTCCACCGTAGGGTCTAGGGTGGCTACCAGAGCTAGGCTTTGGATTGCCTCCCCGTAAGTAACTGGAACTCAGTGGACCCCATCCTAGGGCAGCTAGCTTGGTAACTGTTGTCAGGTGAGTGTGTGCCTCCTGACATTCTGGGCTTGTGGAGAGGGGCCAGGCAAGCAGGCCCTGTGGTTCCTCGTAGGTGGAAGTAGGCTGCAATGTTTCTCTGAAACTGATGTGCTTAGAGGACACAGTGGGATGACGGGAAGACCCATGGAAGGTAACAAGTCAATTAGAATGCACAAGGGACTTACGATGCAAGGCCTGGCTGTCTCATAGGATGATTAGGCCTCTGAGCACCATTCCTGGTACCTGGGAGGTTTCACTAGTGGTCAGAACATCACTTGTCAAAGCATGAAGTGAAAAGCAGGTGTTCTCAAAGCAGACGTTGCCTGGCCCTGGAAAGGCCTGTCTGCCCAGGTAGCCTTCTTTCTCCCTTGGACAACACCAGCTTCATCTTCTTAGGCTCCCTTTCTGACCCATTCTTTCTTTGTACACATTCTTGCCTCAACCAAGGCCTTCTTATTCATCTATCTGACCCCCGTTGTAAAAACATCCCCTGATTAGCCGGATTGGTCTTGGGAGTTCCCAAGTCCCCTCTGCCCCAGGTACTTTTACTCACCCTCTGTTTACTCATTCAGCTAATATTTAATGTGGACCTGCTATGTGCATGTTCTTGGCATTGTCCAGATACTGCAAAACTTCAGTAAACAAAGCTTGTATTTTAGTGAAAGAAGATAGGGAACAAATAACAAAGAGTAAATAAGTCAGCCAGGTGCGGTGGCTCACGGCTGTAATCCCAGTACTTTGGGGAGGCTGAGGTGGGCGAATCACCTGAGGTCAGGATTTGAGGCCAGCTTGGACAACATGGTAAAACCCAGTCTCTACTAAAAATACAAAAATTAGCTGGGCATGGTGGTGGGCGCCTGTAGTCTCAGCTACTTGGGAGGCTGAGGTAGGAGAATTGTTTGAACCTGGGAGGCAGAGGCTGCAGTGCGCCAAGATCGAATCTTGCCACTGCACTCCAGCCTGGGCAACAGAGTGAGAGTCCGTCTTAAAAAATTTGATGGCAGAGTAGCAAACAATTGAAAGTCATGCTAGGCAGGACTTGGGGTCAGGAGTGCAAGGGAGGAGAGGAGAGTGGGTTCATCAATGTAGGCTCAGCCAGTAAGGGGAGACATGAGCAAAGTATTGTGGCTGAGGGAACTAGCCAAGGGGACATCCTGGGGAAGGAGGAATCCTAGGAGAGGGAATAGCATGGCAAAGATCACAAGGTGCAAGTGAGCCTGGCAAGTTCAAGGAGCAGCAAGGCAGCCAAGGCAGTTGGAGCAGCAGGAGCTGGGGGTGGGGCAGAAGTGTGGAGGACAGAGAGGGCAGAACTGGTGTGGGCAGCGCCTTAGAGGACTGTGACACCGTTAAGTACCGTGGCTTTCCTCTCAGCCAGTTGAGAACCATTAGAGGGTTTTGAGCAGAGGGGGGGCCTTGAGCCAGTGTAGGTTTTCACGGCATGGTTCTGGCTCCTGCATGGAGACTAGCCAGAGAGGAGTTAGGTTCCATGCAGGGAGGTTCACTAGGAGGCTATTGCATTGACTCTGGAGAGGGATGATGGCGGCTGGAACATGCTGGCAGTGGGGATGCTGAGAGGGGCTGGGCCAGGGTTCATGGCGAAGGGGAACCAGCAGGTCTTGCTGAAGGGGTAAAACCAAAAGAGAGAAATAAAGGAGGACTCCAATGTCCTAGGTCTGAGCAACTGGAAGGATGAAGATGCCATTGTTTACAGAGGTGGGGAAGGCTGCAGGGGTGGGGACTTGGCTCCCGGGGAGGACCAGCAACTCAGGTGTAGATGTGTGGGATGTGAGTTACCCACTCACAGTGGGTCTCACCTGCTTCTCTTGATTCTGCCTAGATTCACTCTCACAGAGATTTATCCCCAGGTGTTAGATCCCCTGTACAATAACAACAGCAGGATATTAATTATCCCTGCAAAATGACACCATTCTGTAAAACAAGTAGTAATCAGATGTGTCATATGCATAGGCAATGTAAAGGTAATGTCATATATTAATACCGTTGTATATCAATAGGTTTCTATAAATAATGAAATTATAACATGTAGCTAAATAACATTAATTACGCATTAGTGACTTGATTTCATCTCAACCAGATTCTTGAGGCATGAAAAAAACAGAAATGACAAAAATTTCCCAATTGGCTTTATTCAACTGATTGATACAGAAAGTCGACCAGATACCTCTGTCAAAAACGTTATACCTCATATGGGTACGTTCATCTATTCCTAATTCAGGTGTTTTGATACCTATATTGTATTTTAAATATGTACATGTATCAGTCAGGGCTTTCCAGAGAGATAGAACTGATAGAATGGATAGATGGATAGATAAATATATTTATTTTCAGCATTACCTCGCTCAGTTGTTGGGGCTGGAAAGTCTGGAATCTGCAGGCTAGCAACCCAGGCAGGAGATGATGCTGCCATCCTGAGGCAGAATTTCTTCTCTGGGAAACTTCAGTTTTTGCTCTTTTGGCCTTCAACTGATTCAATGAGGCCCACCACATTATCAGGGGTAATCTCCTTTAATTAAAGTCAACTGATTGAAAATGGTTGTTAATGACATCTACAGAATAGCTTCACAGCAACACCTACGTTAGTGTTTGACCAAACAATGAGGCACTGTATTCTAGCCAAGTTGACACATAAAATTTACCATCACCATAACCTTTACAAGTTAGTGTCCTACCATTTTCAGAAGACTCGAAACTGGAAAATATCACGACATATACAAAAAATTACTAATTTCAATAGAGAGTAATTCATGGCAAGGGTTTAAGACCCTCCTGGTCCGAGACCAGATGGCCAACATGGTGAAATGCTGTATCTACTAAAAATACAAAAATTAATCGGGCATGGCGGCTCACACCTGTAATCCCAGTTACTCAGGAGGCTGAGGCAGGAGAATCACTTGAACCCAGGAGGCGGATGTTGCAGTGAGCCAAGATTGCGCCACTGCACTTCAACCTGGGTGACAGCAGCACTCCATCTCAAAGAGACCCTCCTGGGCAGGTGGAGGCATAGACACTGTGCAGAGGCTGTTGTGGGTGGCCCTTCGGAGGCCACCACACATGCTTCTTCCCGCAGAGCAGACAGCATGGCCCGTGCCTGCTCTACTGTGTTCAGAGCATGACTCTAGGGCCAGGTGAACCACCAGGTTCTTGGGTTTCCACCTATGCCATGTGTTGGGGTGGGACAGGAGAGAAGCTGACTGTTCCAGTGCCAGTATTCCTGCCCTCAAGCCCCTGTGCCTGTGCTGCCCCTCCTTTCAAGGTGGATTCACTCCATCCTTCATGTTTATTAAGTGCTTACTTCATGCCACTCCTGCTGTGGGCCCTGGAGATGGGAGGCTGAGGAAACAGTGGGTTCTACTTCCACAGAGCCCACAGTCTGAAGGGGGAGGCTGCCAGGAGAATGATGACTGAGGGCAGAGGGGTGATTGTGGAGCTACACTAGCCCGGAGGGAGGGCATTGGCAGCTCTGAAGTTGGCTTTCGGGGAGGGAGGAATGACCTTCCCATACTCCGAGAAAGTCAGGGAAGGCTTCGGGAAGGAGGTGATCCTTGGGCAATGTTGAGAATCCTTCAAAAGCTTTATACATAACGATCAAACCACACATGTCTCGAGGCTATTTGTGACAGTTTTGAACTGTCACAGGTAGCCTCAGGAAAGATGGATACTGATCCTGAAGACTTTTTCTATAGCACAGATTTTAAAAATATGAATTCCTAACCCTTACTGCTCACCTTTCTCCCCACTCCTGTGTTTCTGACAGGGTCATCAGAAATTATCTCCTGGGGTGGCATAAAAATCTCTCCAAAACACACACATTGAATATGTAGTGTGATGAAGCAGCTTAAAGTTGAACATGTTAGGGGAAAGCAATTCAAGCTCAAGCAAGTAACAACAGCGTTTCCCATTTCCAAAAGGGATGAAAATTCCCATAGCCAGTGTGAAGAAGGTCAGATACCTGCCATGTGTGCCTTGGAAAATCGATCAAGATGTGTTCAGAAACCAGAAAACTGACGAGCCCAACGGGAATATTTTTGAGTGTACATTTACTGTCTGAGCCCTCATATCTGAAGGAAATTAACTGCCTTACCATCACACTACAGTTGTTTATGGAGCCGCTTGCTGGGTAGGCAGTGGAAGCCTCTATTCATGGGCAGTTCTTAGAGGAGAAAGCCAGTGAACAAGTACCTGCAAAAACAATTGTGTGATTAGAATCCAATTAATTCATGCATGTGCGAACCTCACAGGGCACAGTGCTGGGGAGGGGCAGGGGGCATCAAAGAAGGCCTCTCCAAGAAAGTGACATCATAGCAAAGGTGAGGCAGGACAGGTGAGAAGGGTGGGAAGGAGCCAATCCCTCTAGGGCTTCCAAACAGGAAATAACCCAGTGCTCCAGGCAGGAGGATCCTGGCCTTCTGAAGGCATTGACAGAGCTCCAAAGTGGAGGATTGGAGAGGTCTGCAGGACCACTGCAGGGCTCTGGGTCAAGCTTGGTGGAAATGAAGGGAGGACCCAGTACAGTTGTAACCTAGAAGTTTTTCTTACTTTCCTGGTAAATATTTGCTATTATGTTTGAGCTGGGCACCTGGAATGTTCTCTTAGTCAAGTAATTTTGATGAGAGTTCTTTTCTGTGCTCAAGGTCAGCCAGATATGCTCCCTCCTTCCAGTACCCCCAACAGGTCAGCTGAACAAGTGCACTCAACTGTCTGGGTGCAACTCTTCCTGTGACATCAAATGTCTAGCTTGTGAGAGCTGCACTGTCTTTCAGGTGCCTCTATTTCTTGCTCTCAGCAGTACTGTCACAGGGCCTGTACCTTGATAGAGGCAAGGAAACCTAGATCCTGGGGTTCATAGATTCTTGACACTGGCTTTCCAGTAGGATCACCATGGACACTAAAATGTTTCTATAAGGGCCAGGGCCCCACCCAAACCTGCCTTTCTGGGCTGTCCTGGCCCCAACTGCCCTGTTCAGGCTTTCTGGCATTCAAAGGGAAGAGTCAAGGTCAACCAACATTTATGCCGGCAGATGATCAGATTTCTCTTAAAAGAGTAGACATTTTCTTTTCTTTTCTGTGAGTCCCAAATTATAAGCTGAAAGTTGTTCCCTACTGCTGGCACACAGCCCTTCTGAAAAGCAGAAAAACTTTTTAAGGTATTGAGCGAGGTGTTTTAACACCATGGACAGCGCCCCTGGGTCTTTGACCGGGACAGGCTACCTAATAAAACGGCAATCCGGGTTCGATAAAGCATTTCGGCAAAACAGGCTCAGAAACACCAGATTCAAGAGAATAACTATTATATGTGAAAACATTTAAAAATAGATCACACACGCTAACAACTGAAATGTAGAGAAAAGATGAAAGTGCGCCCGTTGACGTTTAAAAGCCCATTTCTACTGACAGCATTCACCTGCACGCTCAGCACAGCGGAGCAGCTAACCCTGAGGACAGCGCCCGGGGCCGAGCTAGCACGGAGCCAGCCTGCAGAGCTGTAAGGGGCCGGCTTTGGGCTCCCTCTGCCCATATCTGAAATGCTGGGATGGGTATTTAACCCCCTGAACCTCGCTCCTCTTGCCTGTGAAATGTGGATATGTCAGCGGGAGTTTCTGAGGACTGGAAGCTTGGCATGTAAAGGCCTTAGCAGAAAGCTACCCTTGGTTTTAGGACCATTCGAAGTATGAAGTCGTGTTTCCCTTCACTTTGTTTTATGCTTTTTTTTTTTCTTTTTAACAACTATGATGCTTCTTCAGTGGAGCTGTTTCCTCCTCCTCTCCACATCCAAAATACAAACAAAAACACAGCCACCCACACACATTCACACATGTACTCAATCACATTCACAAACATACACACACTCATACCTATGCTCACAGATGTTCACTCACACTCAATCACACCCACCTGCACACACTTCCCGTGCACATATTCAGCAAACACATACACACACATTCACTCACGCACCCTCACACGCACAGCAGGCTCAGATGAATATGAGATGTCCCTCACAGCTCTCCCACCTCTCAGGGATTATGCTAGAGCTTCTGGCATTGATGTTTGGAAAATTTGAGCGACCTCTGCCTCTAGACCACGTTATTATAGTATTCATTTTCTGTTTCTTCTATATTTTTGAGTTTTATTTTTTATATTAGAAAAATGATGTGTGCTCATTGCAAGTGAGGAGGGAGGGGGAGAGAGAGAAAAAAGGAGAGAGACCGAAGGGAGGGTTTTAAATACTTCTCCTGACTTCAAACCTCTCACCTCTGAGATAGCTACTGGTTTGCTTATAGAGGTCTTCCTAACTGTGGTCAACTGAAAAATGGCCCCAAATATGCCATTGTCCTAATCTCTGGAATCTGTGACCGTGACCTTACATGGCGAAAGGAATTTTGCAGGTATGATTAAGGATCTTGAGATTGAGGATTACTTTGGATTTTCCAGGAGGACCCAGTGTTATCTCAAGGGTCCTTTAAGAGAATGGCAAGCAGTGGGAGAGGAGAAGGCCACGTGATGCTGGAAGCAGAGGACTAAATGATGTTCCGTGAAGAGGGAGGAAAGGCCACAAGCCAAGGAATACAGGCCACACTGCAAGTGGAAAAAGACAAGGAAAGGGATCCTCTTTACAGAATCTTCAGAAGGCCTACTAACACCTTGACTTTAGCCCAGCAAAACTCATTTTGGACTTCTGACCTTCAGAACTGTAATATAATAACTTTATGGGGTTTTAAGTCACTAAGTTTGTGGTAATTTGTTACAGCAGCATTAGAAAATTAATACACCATACACTGTAATACATTTATAGTGTATATAATACACTATAATACATTTCTGTGTGTGTGTGTGCCTGTGTATGTATGTGTATGTATACCTCAATTTTTTGGCCAAATGAAATTATATAAAGTATGTATTTTTAAAGAACACACAAAGCTGGCCAGTCACAGTGGCTCACGCCTGCAATCCCAGAATTTTGGGAGGCCGAGGCAGGCAGCTCATGAAGTCAGGAGTTCGAGATCAGCCTGGCCAATATGGTGAAACCTCATCTCTACTAAAAATACAAAAACTAGCTGGGTGTGGTGGCACACCCCTGTAGTTTCAGCTACTCAGGAGGCTGAGGCAGAAGAATCACTTGTACCCGGGTGGTTGAGGTTGCAGTGAACCAAGATTGTGCCACTGCACTCGAGCCTGGGTGACAGAGTGAGACTCTGTCTCAGAAAAAAAAAAAAAAAAAGAAAAAAGAAAGAAAGGAAGAAAGAAAGAAAGAAGCAAGCAAGCAAACACAAGAAAACCCCACAAAGTTGTAATCCCAGCACTTTGGGAGGCCAAGGCAGACAGATCACGAGGTCAGGGGATCGAGACTATCCTGGCTAACACAGTGAAAACCCATCTCTACTAAAAATACAAAAAGTTAGCCAGGTGTGGTTGTACACACCTGTAATCCCAGATACTCAGGAGGCTGAGTCAGGAGAATTGCTTGAACCTGGGAGGCAGAGGTTGCAGTGAGCCGAGATTGCACCACTGCACTCCAGCCTGGGCAACAAAGTGAGATTCTGTCTCAAAAAAAAAAAAAAAAAGAAAAGAAATAATCAATGAATACTCATATCCATGTAGCTGTGGATACATATGGCTGTGTTTCTGTAGGATAGACCCCCACGGTAGAAGGATGCCTGGGTTTGATAGGCACTTTGAAGTGCATTGTTGAATGCACTTCACATTCATTGCAGCACAAGAGAGGCCACTTACCCACACCTCAGCAACAATAGATAACATCACCCTTTGCCCACCTTTTCTACTGGAAATGTTTATTCTTTTTTTCTTATTGATTTGATATAGATCTTTGTATATTAAATATATTACTAATATGTCAGATAAATTGCAAATATTTTCCCTTTTTGTGTTTGTCTTTTAACTTTTTCCTTTTGGGAAGAAAATGTGCTCAGTTTTTATGTCTTAGAAGTAGGGAAGGTGACTGGGCGCAGTGGCTCACACCTGTAATTCCAACACTTTGGGAGGCCAAGGTGGGTGGATCACCAGGTCAGGAGATCGAGACCATTCTGGCCAACGTGATGAAACCCTGTCTCTACTAAAAATAAAAAAATTAGTTGGGCATGGCAGCATGTGCCTGTAGTCCCAGCTACTCTGGAGGCTGAGGCATGATAATCACTTGAACCCGGGAGGCGGAGGATACAGTGAGCCAAGATCGTGCCACTGCATTCCAGCCTGGTGACAGAGCTAGACTCAGTCGCAAAACAAACAAACAAAAGAAATAAAACAGAAGTAGGAAAGGCTTTTTTAAATCCAAAAGCCTATCAGAAAAAGATTGTCTAATAAATATCCTCCTATAATTACATCTAAACTCTGTAGTTTCACTTTAAATATGTTAATCTCTAATATATCTGAAATTTGTGTGTGCATTGGGAAATAGAGATACGACTTTTTTTTTTTTTCTTAAAAGCCAATCATTTGTATTTTCCTCAGGTGTTTGAATTACTACCTCTTTTCATCTACTAGGTTCCACAGCTATCTGGGTCTGTTCTCTGTGTGCTTATTAATTTACTAGATATGAAGCTGGGCATGGTGGCTCATGACTGGAATCCCAGCCTAATTTTCTAAATTCCTAATTTCCACACTTTGGGAGGCTGTGGCAGATGGATCACCTTAGGTCACGAGTTCAAGACCAGACTGGCCAACATGGTGAAACCCTGTCTCTATTAAAGATACAAAATTAGCTGGGCATGGTGGTGGGTGCCTGTAATCCTAGCTACTCAGGGGGCAAGGATGGAAAATCTCTTAAACCTGGGAGGAGGAGGTTGCAGTGAGCTGAGATTGTGCCATTGCACTCCAGCCTGGGTGATAAGAGAAAAATTCCATCTCATAATAATAATAATAATAATAATTTACTAGATATGAGATTCTGGGAATACAATTAGAGTATTTTTGGATATCTAGAAGGTAAAGTCTTCCCTCATTATTTTTTAAATTTTTTTATTTTTAAAACTTTTTGAATGTTTTAATACACGTATCCTATTATTTTATATTATTTTTAGTTTATTCCACTTTAATTTTTAGTCAATGAAAGCAGCCAAAACAATCCATAACAGACTCTGCCAAAGTGTGCTGAATACTCAAGTTTTCAGTGGAGTCAGTTACATGAAGATGTGCTCCTACTGGCTGAGACAAAGCAAAAGCCAGCACCTGAAAAGAACAAAGTTATAGACAAGGCTGGGAGGGAGCGCAAGGCTGTTAAAATACAAAGAACAAAATTATTATCAAAAGAGAAGATTTGGAATGTAAAGAAAATAACACTGCAGTTAAATAGCTGCATATGAGATGCCAGATTCTGTTACACATGTGGAGAAGTGTCAAAGAGAAGACAGTTAAAATCAGTGTGGAGTATGAGTGCGTGATTGCAGGCATACAACGGGGAATTGGGTGGGTTGGTGCACGAGGTGGTACATTTTAAAAAGCATTTAAATTTTAACTCTGAAAATTAAGAAAGAAACTTATATTTAAAAATTACAAATATAGCTATTTCTAGAATTAAAAGCCAAGCTATATAACTTCAAAATAGTAGAGAACGTAAAATGCTTCCTCAACATCAGCAAAAAATAATTAATTAAAAGAGAAAGGATGAAACAACAAGGAAATGGAAGATAAATCTAAAGAACAAGATCATAGAAGTAAGGACAAATTTATCAATAAGATTTTTAAAAACAGATGGTACAAGTTAGCCATGTAAGAAAACTTTCAGAAAGTTCCTTAAAACAAAGCACAGGCCGGGCGTGGTGGATCACACCTGTAATCCATGATTCAATTACCTCTCACTAGGTGCCTCCCATAACGTGAGAATTATGGGAACTACAAGATGAGATTTGGGTGGGGACATGGCCAAACCATATCAATGGCTTAAAATCTTTGCCAGCTTTTGATATGTCATACAGTCTTTATCATTCAGTTCCAGATACTTTCTAATATTCTTTCTGACCTTTCTGATATCTTCTTTTACCCATAGGTTATTTAGAACTGTATAGCTTAATTTTCAAATAAGTGGGGATTTTCCAGTTTCTTTTTTCTCAAGCTAACTTTCTCGGAGGCCAGATAAAATTATCTCCATTATTTACATTTTTTGAAATTTTGGGAGTTTGATTTATTGACCAGCTATAATCAGTTTTGGTAAATGTTTCATGTGCAATTAAAAAGAACGTGTATGCTATGGGTTTAGAGTGCAGTATTCTATAAATGATAAGTAGGCCAACCTTGCTAATCGTGTTATTCAAATTATCTGCTTTGAAATAAATGTGTTAAAACTTACAATTATGGTTGTGAATGTATTTACTTGTTCTTCATATTTTGTTAGTTTTGCTCTACATATATTTTGAAATTGTTCATGCAGATTAAAATTTATGATATCTTCTTAGTGAACTGACCCCATTATCATTTTCAAATGTTTATCTTTAGTAACACTTCTTGGCTTAAAGTCAATTCTGTCTGGTATTAGTATAAATATACTAGCTTTCTATGCCTATAATCCTAGCACTTTGGGAGGCCAAGGTGGGTGGATCACTTGAGTCCAGGAGTTCTGCACCAGCCAGACAACATGGCAAAACCCCTTTTCTACCAAAGATACAAAAAATTAGCTGAGAGTGATGGTGAATGCCTGTGGGCCCAGCTACTTGGGAGGCTGAGGTGGAAGGATTGCATGAGCCTGGGAGGCCGAGGTTGCCATGACCTGAGATTGTGCCACTGTACTCCAGCCTGGATGATAGAGTGAGACCTTGTCTCAAAAAAAAAAAAAAGCATATATATACATATATATATACACATATATGTATCTGTATATACATATATATTAGCTTTGATTTGGTTTTCCTGGCATATATTTTCTCATCATTTTACATTCAATCTTTTTGTGTCCTGATACTTAAATTGTTATCTCTTGGAAGCAGCATATGGCTGGGTTTTAACAGCCTCAACTGACAATCTTAAATCTTTTCCTTGGAGCGTTTAGATCATTTATGTTTAATGCAGTTACTGATATAATTATGTTTGTATCTACCACGTTACTATTTTCTTTCTGTTTGATCCATCAGCTTTGTAGTCCTTTTTCCTCTTTTCATGACTTCTTTTACCTTAATCAAATAATTGTATCATTTTATTTTCCCTAAGGTAACACCCTAGCTGCTATATAAACTTGAAATATCTGATAAAATAGATGCTTTGTTATAAAGATGCAAATAATTCAAATGGATTTGTTAAGAAATAGAACACCAGAAAGAGCTTTTGAAAATTTAAAATTTATAAAAAATCTGTCTTCACTGTTGAGATGGCCAGATAATTCTCACAAATAATCATCACGATATATTTAAGAAACACATACCGCGATTTAAAGTACATGAATATCACAGAAGTGAAAACTTTAATAAAATATTAGTGTATATTATCTAGCAGTATAGTCTAGTAATAATATAGCATGCCTAAGTACATTCTATGGCTTGAATGTGAATGTGATTTAACATAAATAAAGCTTCTCTATAATTCTTGAATGAATAAAAAGATCAAGAAAAACTATAGGATGTTTTGATAAATATAAAAAAGGTATTTGAGAATACTTCTTTCTGAATTTTAAAAAGCTTCCAGAATTAGAGTTAGAATATCATTTTCTTAATAACCTAATAACCCACTGGAACCAGAAACTAAAGAATATTTAACAATTTTAAGAATACAGTTATTTTTATTAAAATCAAGAACAAGAGAAAATGCCTATTACTCATATGGTTCATCATTGATTTGAATTTGTATTGCCTAATAATTTTAGACAATGCAATAAGATGAGAAAAATATAAAGCTGCATACTGCAAAGTAGGAGATGATATCATCTGTCTTTACAGATGATTTGATTGTCTGAAAAATCCAAGGGAATCAATTGATTAACAGTAATTGATAACAAACTCTAATTGGATGGTTGGTTAGCAATCCAAGACACAAAAATCAATATTTTTCCAACATGGCAGCAATAACTTGAAAAGTTAAAAAAAACTATACATTTTCATTTCAAATTATATAAATACTAGCAATAAACTTAAAAAATGTGCCGAGTCACTGCAAAGCAATTAACACTTTACTTTAAGACATAACATTTTTGAGTAAGACAGCACTCTTCTGGATTGGAGACTTGTATTAATTCTTTTTTTTTAAATTATAGAACCACTAATTTGTATAACAAAATATGATTCTAAAGCCTCTCTCATGCTCACATTCATTGGCAACTTCACATACTTTTAGTTGTACACTTACATCTAAACACAAACATATAGCTTTCACAAAAATAGAAGCGTACTGAATATACTATTCCCCAGGTTGCTTTCCATTCAAGAGCACATTTAGGACTTGTTTCTATGGTTGTATAGTTATTATCTCATTTTTAACTCCTACATAGTACTTCATAGTATGAATATGCCATGATTTATTTACATATTTCCTTTCTAATGGATTGTTTATAATTTTTAATTTATTAAAGCTATTTACGTATTATTAATATCAAACCTGCATCTATTTATTTTTTGAATTTTAATTTTTAACTTTAACTTTAATTTTTTTAATTCAATAGCTTTAGGAGTCCAAGTAGTTGTTGGTTATGTGGATGAACTGCATAGTGATGAAGTCTGAGATTTTATCGTACCCATCACCCCACAGTGGATGTTGTACCTTATAGGTAGTTATTTATCCCTCACGTTCACCCATCCTTCCCCCTTCTGAGTCTTCAATGTCCACTACACCACTCTGTATGCCTTTGCATACCCAAGCTCAGCTTCCACTTATAAGTGAGAACATGCAATATTTGGTTTTTCATTCCATTCCTGAGTTACTTCACTTTGGATAATGGCCTATAGTTCAATCCAAGTTGCTGAAAAAGACATTTCATTTTTTTTTATGGCTGAGTAGTATTACATGGTGTTTATATATATATATATATATAATGTTTTCTTTATCCACTCATTGCTTGATGGGCACTTAGGTTGAATCCACACCTTTCCAATTGTGAATTGTGCTTTGATAAACATACATGTCCAACTGTCTTAATGACTTCTTTTCCTTTGGGTGATACACAGTAGAGGGATTGCTGGGTTGAATGGTAGATTTACTTTCAGTTCTTTGAGAAATCTCCAAACTGTTTTCCATAGAGACTGTGTTAATTTACATCCCCACTAACAATGTATGAATGTTCACTTTTCATCACATCCATGCCAACATCTATTGTTTTTTGACTTTTTATTTTATTTTTTAAGTCAATAAAGTTTTATTCAAGGCATTCCATGTTGTGATTTCTTCCACTGTCCAGCAAGGTCACTTTAGATCCTCTAAAGAGCTGGAGTGAAAAGCTTTATCTTCAAGTTAGCCCATTTTTTTTCTTTTTTTCTTTTTTTTGAGACGGAGTTTCGCTCTTGTTACCCAGGCTGGAGTGCAATGGCGCGATCTCGGCTCACTGCCACCTCCGCCTCCTGGGTTCAAGCAATTCTCCTGCCTTAGCATCCCGAGTAGTTGGGACTACAGGCATGCGCCACCATGTCCAGCTAATTTGTGTATTTTTAGTAGAGACGGGGTTTCACCATGTTGACCAGGATGGTCTCGATCTCTTGACATCGTGATCCACCTGCCTCGGCCTCCCAAAGTGCTGGGATTATAGGTGTGAGCCACTGCGCCCGGCCAAGTTAGCCCTTTTTAATGAAACTGATGCTTATTTTAATCCAATTGTCCTGTCAGCCCATAATTCTTTTATTTAGGCTTCTGTCACCTCCTTTTAATATGGATATACTGAGGAAGACTTCAAAATTCACCAAGAATCTTTGGGATCTAATTTCTTCAACCAAGTTACTTTAGGGTCCTTTTTCCTGCAGGTGGTGGATCTGCCTGGTTCTCAATTTGACACCCTCTCTTAACATGAATGAGTTCAAATCATATTCACTCCTAAGTGATCACACTCAAGAATAGTACAGATGTATGAAAATATGCCAATACCTTTAACTCCAGACATCATGTTCTCAAGATAAAAGCCTTTAAAACAAAAAGCCATCTTATATCAAGTCAACATGAAATTGGATTGCAAAATTAATACTGCTGAGGATTATGAGAGAAATCCTCAGCAGTATTAATCTTTTTAACTATCCTACAGTCCTAGAACCAATCTTTTTAAATTAAGAGACAGAGTCCGTCTTTGTTACACAGGCTGGAGTACAGTGGTGCCATCAAAGCTCAGTGCAGCCTCCAACTGCTGGCCTCAATCCTTTTGCCTCAGCCTCCCTTTCCTGAATAGCTGCAAGTACACGCAGATGCCCCAATACTCAGCTAATTTTTAAATTCTCATGGAGATGAGGTGTTTGTTACTTTCTTGCCCAGGGTGGTCTTGAACTCCTGGCTTCAAGCAATATTCCCACCTCAGTGTGGGGATTGAAAGCTTGAGCCACTGCGCCTAGCCTGGAAGCAACCTTTATAGCTATCAATACTCCCATCAGTTAACTGTCTCAGGTATCATAATATCCCTTCTTATATGTATCAAAACTCGTACTGAACAATGAGTTCTGGGTTGCAAGAGAGGATTTATTTTTTACACCTATCTATAAGTCTTTTGTCCACAAGTTAAACAAAAACACACATAAGTGCAGTTTTTTACTTTTTAATAATGGCCATTCTGGTTGGGGTAAGGTAGTATCTCACCATAGTTTTAATTTGCATTTCCCTGATGATTAGTGATGTTGAGCACTTTTTCCTATATTTATTGGCTGCATGTATGTCTTCTTTTGAGAATTGTCCATTCATGGCATTTGTTCACTTCTTAATGGGATTTTTTTTTGATGATTTGAGTTTCTTATATATTGTGAATATTAGTTCTTTGTCAGATGCATACTTTGCAAATATTTTCTCCCATTATGTATGTTGTCTGTTTACTCTGTTGATTATTTCTTTTGTTGTGGAGACGCTTTTTAGTTTAATTACATCCCATTTATTTATTTTGGTTTTTGTTACATTTGCTTTTGAGGTCTTAATCTTAAATTCTTTGCTTAGGCCAATGTCGAGAAGAGTTTTTTTCTAGGCTTTCTCTTGGAATACTTTTATGGTTTCAGACTGAGACTTAAGTCTTCAATCCATTTAGAGTTAATTTTTGTATATGGTAAGAGATAGAGATCCAGTTTCATTCTTGTGAATGTGGCTATCTGATTTTCCCAGCATCATTTATTGAATAGGGTGTCCTTTCCCTGGTTTATGTTTTGTGTGCTTTGTCAAAGACAATTGCTCATAAGTATTTGGCTTTATTTCTGGTTCTTTATTCTCTTCCATGGGTCTATGTATCTACTTTTATATCAATAACATGCTGTTTTGGTTATTATAACCCTTGTCATATAATTTGAAGTCAGGTAATGTGATGCCTCCAAATTTGTTCTTTTCATTTAGCATTGTTTTAGATATTCAGGCTCTTTTTTTGGTTTCATATGAATTTTAGGATTGTTTTTCTAATTCTATAAAAAATGATGTTGGTAGGAATTGCAGTGAATCTGTAGATTGCTTTAGGCAGTATGGCCATTTTTACAATATTGATTCTCCCACTCTATGAGCATGCGATGTACTACTATTTGTATTATCTATTATTTCTTTCAGCAGTATTTTGTAGTTCTCCTTGTAGACATATTTCACCTCTTTGGTTAAGTATATTCCTAGCTATTTTATAGTTATTGTAAAAGAGATTGGGTTCTTGATTTTATTGTCAGCTTGGTCATTGTTGGTGTATAGCATTGCTCTGGATTTGTGTACATTGATTTTATAACCTGAGAGTTCACTGAATTTATTTATGAGATATAGGAGTCTTTAGGGTTTTCTAGGTATAGAATTATATCATCAATAAACAGATAGTTTTGACTTCCGCCTTTCCAATTTGAATGTCCATTATTTCTTTATTTTTCCTGATCTCTCTGGCTAGGACTTCCTGTATTAATTCTCACATATATGTAACACAAGTTGATAGAATCCATTTGTAGAATCTAAAAATGTAACATAATACATTTACATTTATAGAACTCCACTGGGGTTTTGTTTTTGAACTTACCAAAATTATCCTGATTTATCTAGAACAATATATTTGCTTGAATATACAAGATTTTTTTTTTTGGTAAAACAACATTTAATTTTGGAAGAGGAGTACACTCTTACTTGATGTTAAACATATCAATTTACAATCTAATAATCAAAACAGTATGTTTCTGGTCAAGGAGTAAATAGACCAACCACTGGAACTCAACAGAAACTTTAGAAACATATTCAAGTTTCTGTAAGAATTTATGATATCATAATCTCAGTAACTGGAGAAATAGTATATTGGAATGAATTATCATTTAGAAAAAATATATTTCTTATGTCTTGCACAAAATAAATTTAAAGTATATTAAAGATTTTTTCTCTCCCCCTCTGGAGACAAGGTCTCACTCTGTTGCCCAGGCTGGAGTACAGCAGCATGATGACAGTTCACTGTAGTCTCGAACTCCTCAAGCAGTCTCCCACCTCAGCCTCTGGAGTAGCTGGAACTACAAGTATGTGCCACCACGTCTGGCTAATTTTTTGATTTTTATTTTGTAGAGATGAGTTCTCGCTATATTGCCTGGGCTGATCTTGAACTCCTGAACTCAAGTGATCCTCCTATCTCAGCCTCCCAAAGTGCTGAGATTACAGGCATGAGCCACTGCACCTTGCCTGCATTAACGTTTTAAATGTGAATTGTAAAGGTAGATGGTGAATATATGTATTTGGTTGGGTGAGAAAATTCTAAGCATGACTCACGGTCAGAAAAAATACTCCATGAATATTTTTCCCCTTCACAGTGGTTGGTCATTATTCTTAAAATATTATATTAACCCACTGAACCATTACTTTATGTTTCATGATCCACTAGTTGGAAACATTTTTTTGCCTCCAAATCTTTCTCTCATAAAAAACTTACATATTTAGAAGATTTTTCCAATAATGGGCTCAAATTTACTATAAATATCACTTTTTCTCCCATGAAATTATAGGTCACATTTTAGGTATCAGGAAACTTTCAGTCCTAAGAAGTCACAATTTGAAATTAAACTTACCTAGTTTTTAAAAACTCCTAAGCTAGCAGGATATAAATAATGTGCTGGGGTTCATAGCCATTTCAAAATTTTGAATTCTGGAAATGACTTTCCCTCAGCAGCCTGTTTTGCTTGCTACAGGCATTTTGCAAATACAATACTTTTAGAACACAGCTTTCTATCTCCTCCATGGAATAATTTGAGAACCACCTTTATAGTTTGCCATTTTATTGTTTAGATTTGAAATGGATTCATCTGTCTGTCACTAATCAAGCCTTTAACTAATAATATAATTATGGCCATTTATGCCTGTATTTCTTATGACACTCCAAACTTCATAAACTCCTTCTTAGGAATTAGTGTAAAAGAAAGAGGTGAAAATTCCTCCCATCTCCCTCCAATAGCTGTGTGCCTTCTGGAAAACATGTGATATGATCTGTGTCTCTAAAATATGCTGAATGCACTGTCCAGAAAAGAGTCAGCTTCTCTGGAAAAAAAGTTAGCCAAGATCCCTCTCTAACTTTATGATGAAAATTATCATTCCAGTTGAGAAGCACAAGTCCCATTCAAAAGGAATGAAAGTTAATTTTACAAAGATTATGTGATTGAGCTGAAGAGGAAGACAAAACAAATCGAATTATCTTCTTGTACCCTATGTGACAGTTTCTTTGAAAGTTTTAGGGCCATGAATATGACTTTCCTAATTAAGCAACCTATTTCAATTTTTTTTTTCCTTTTGAGATAAGGTCTCGCTCTGTCACCCAGGCTGGTGCAGTGGTGCAAACACAACTCACTGCAGCCTTGAGCTCCTGGGCTCAGGTGGTCCTCCCCCAAAGCTGGGATTACAGGTGCACACTACCATGCCTGGCCTATTTAAAAAATTTTTTGTAGAGACAGGGT
The DNA here is from genome assembly GCA_963573385.1 of Cacajao melanocephalus. Classification (NCBI taxonomy): domain Eukaryota; kingdom Metazoa; phylum Chordata; class Mammalia; order Primates; family Pitheciidae; genus Cacajao; species Cacajao melanocephalus. The sequence continues at coordinate 53,338 of CAUYLG010007727.1, forward strand.
TTTGCTATATTGGCCAAGCTGGTCTCAAATTCCTGGCCTCAAGTGATCCTCCTGCTTTAGCCTCCCAAAGTGCTGGGATGAGCCACCACACAGAGCCAGTCTTTTAATTTTTACTTAGTAACTGCTTATGTTTTCAAACAAATGTGAAAACCTAAGTCTTTTGTGCTGTATGCTGGTCTCTTCCTGAATGTGGTTTGGCTCAGAGCCCAGCATCCTTGGCATTGAGTGGTTGCTCCTTAAATATTTACAGTTCTGAATACTTTTCTTGTCCTCAGGCTCACTCTTTTGCTGTTTGGAGTATTTGGAAGTGAATAATGTCCCTCTCAGTCTAGTCTGAGGCTTTTGTGGAGAGTTTCTGCCCTGTGATGCTGGACACGCCTGTTGTATTTCCACTCCTGGGAAGTACGAAGGAGCAGAGAGGCAGGGTGGTGAATTCACACCACGCCAGCCCGTGTTCACTGAGGGCCTCCTGCCTGCAGGCCATGGAGCTAAGTCCAGTGAAGGACTCGGATTCTGGGGGCCAGGCTTCTGCAGGGACAAAGCCTAGAGTCCACTGGGGCTGCTGAGCAAAAGCGTGAACATTAAAAAGTGTAAGAGCTAATGTAATTCAAGGCAATAATAAAAGCCCTATTATTTATTTTCATAATCACCATAGTAACTTTCACAATTGTTACAAATTTCTCTGTCCTCATTTCATTATTTTAAGGTTGATGTGGCCGGAAAAGCTTTGCAGAGGTTTTGGTTGGACCTGGGTCTAGAGGGCTGGGACCACGCTGGGACAGGCAAAAGTGATGTTGGGGGGACGTCCAAAAAACAGTACACGCTGAGCCACAGGTCAGAGATAACGCAGCCCGTAGCTTGCGCGGGACTCTGGGCAAACCAGCCCTGGTAGGTTCCGGGCTTCAGCAAGTGGTTGAGTGGCTGAAAAATCAGGCTGGCCTGGAGATGGAGGTCTAGGATTAGGGAGTGTCAGCGGCTTTATTTTTATTCAGTTAACAGCTATGCTTTGGACACAGCTGTCTGCCAGGCCCTTTGCTGAGCTTTTCTATACAAGAGTGGACAGAGTTGGCATCATCCCTGTCCCCAGGTGCAGGCAGCTAGCACAGGGACATAAGTGAGCAAACCTGCAATGACGTGACCAATGTGTCAAAGGACCAGAGACACAAGAGAGGGGCTCCCCAATGACAGCTGAGCCACATTCCAGGGGCGACCGGAAGCGGGGTGGCTTGAGCGGCTCATGGACAGCTTTCCGAGACAGAGAGGGCAGCACTCAGGCCCTGCAGCATGGAAGCCGGCTACAGCCGAGGGTCTGAAGGGGCTCAGGGTGGCTGAGGGAAGAGTGCCAGCAAGGTGGTGACAACACTAGAATGTAGAGAGGGAAGAGAGAGTGGGATAGTGACAAATGGACCCAATGGAGGTGTCCAGGCAGGGGCTGGACCACTGACGGCGAGGAAGGGGCTGTGTAAAACACCCCTGAATGAAAAACTGTGCAATGCACATGACCATTTGTGTCAATGGTGCATCTTTTCTGCTGTTTCCAGTCTCTAGAAACTCCTTTACTACAGAACAATTGAGAAGAACACAAAGTCACCCTCCGAGGTGGCTCACATTCTACCCACTGCTCACTCTGTTAGTAACGCTGACGTTTTTTACACAGAATATTGAACATCTGCTCTGAAAATCTTGCCTTTGTGCCTGCTCTCAGGTACAGGAACGGTGCTGGAGCCATGGGACGTGTCCGACCCTGAGTCCTCATTCTGAGCCCATGATGGGAAGCACTCTGGGGCTGGATTCCTGCCATCCATTGCTGGCTACGTGCCCTGCACCCACCACATAGGGAGAACCACAGATACAGTCATTGAATAACTGAATATTAAACGCACAAGGAGATGAATTTAACCATCTAAGAACCAAGAGGGAGCTGGACACAAAGACAGGGCAGAATTTTTGAGTGTTGAAATGGTTTTTTTTTTCCGCTTGTTTCTGGACATCTTGCAGTCAGAATATCCAATGCTCTCAAGCATTTTTATGATAAAAAGCAATCACCTTGTTAGCGGCTGTGTTGAAAGCCGGCCAGACCAAGGCAGTTAACAGCACTCCATTTATTAGTGCAGGGGCTGCAAACCTGAGCACCAGCTGGGACCACCACGCGTGGACTGGGCCATGGTGAGAGAGAGGCAGAGGGGCATGGTGCGTGGGAGATGCATTCTTGGTCTAAAGGATGCTTGAGGATGGTATTAGAACCTCCCATTCCTGTTGCATCAAGACTTCAAGAAAATAAAAGAAACAGAGCCTCCCATTTGTTCTTCAGTGCTGTCTGTCTGTCATCTCAGTCAGAGGCCCATACAGCCCACCTCACCATGTGGCTTCCAAGGTCTCCCTGGCATTGCGTTGGCCAATGATACAGAATTGGGTCTGACACTGCTATATCCAGCAGAATCTTGAGGTCCATGTGCGGTTTCACCATGCCTCCCCTTCCTTTGCCATGTGACTGAGACGAGTTGCTACTCCAGCCTGGGTGCCCAAACATGGAAGCCAAGATGTGGCGAAGCCTGGGAGGAGAGCTGCCACCAATGTTCCTATGTCATTCCTATGAGCTGCTGAGGTCCTGGGGTTGTGTGTTACTGCAGCATAAATAAGCAAGAGCTAACTAATAAAGAGATTAACATTTAAACATTAGAAAACATAGAGTGGGCTGAACAAAGCACGCCCTGGGCCAGCATACTCTTTCATACGTCATGACCACTTCCCATCTTCCAGAGAGGTGCATGGGATCTTCTGCAACGCTAGGCAGGCTGCCCCTTTCCTTTCCTTTTTCCTTTCCTTCCCCCTCCCCTCGCCTTACCTTGCCTCTCCCTGCCCCGCCCTGCCTCGCCTCTCTTTTTCCAGACAGGGCCTTGCTCTGTTGCCCAGGCCGTCATAACTCACCACAGCCTCACCCTCCTCTGCCTCAATGCTTCTCCCACTGCAGACTGCTAAGTACCTGGGAACGTAGGCATGCACCACTACACCTGACTCTTTTTTTTTTTTTTTTTTTAATAGAGATGGGTTCTTCCTATGTTGCCAGGCTGGTCTCCAACTTCTGGGCAACATTTAGCAAGAGCCCATCTCTATAAAAAAAAAGGAGGCTGGATATGGTGGCCCATGCCTGTAATCCCAACACTTTGGGAGGCTGAGGTAGGGAGATCACCTGAGGTCAGGAGTTTTCGACCAGCCTGGCCAACATGGTAAAACCCTATCTCTACTAAAAATACAAAAGAATTAGCCAGGCATAGTGGTGCACACCTGTAATCCCAGCTACTCAGGAGGCTGAGGCAGGAAAATCACTTGAACCCTGCCTCAGCCTCCTGAGGCAGACGTTACAGTAAGCTGAGATTGCGCCGCTGCATTCCAGCCTGGGTGACAGAGAAAGACTCTGTCTCAAAAAAACAAAAACAAAACAAAAAAAGAAAAAAGTGACCCTCCGTGTCAGCCTCTGTGCCTGGCCTAAGACATGCTACCAAGACAAGTAGTGACCAGTATGCACTGTCCTTTCTCAAGGCGTCTGCAGGGAGAAGTAAGTGCGCCGCGGACAGCCTCCCGCAAACCCCTTTGTGTAGGTAGATGTGCTCTCCTGGCCCCCCTCCTTTGAATACCAACATCTTGAGCTTCAGTTGCAAACCAGAGTCCGGATCCAGGGTTGAGGTCCTCAAATACTCCCATGGAAGAGCCCATATTCTCCCAGCTACATGGAGGCACTTCACAGCTAAAACCACTCTTCCAATTCAAAGGAGTAAATGAGTGGACAACAGCCGTGAATAATGTCCTCTCCTGTATTTTTCCCTAAACAGCGGTTTTGTGGTCATATCTTTGTTGGTACTGAAACACTTTTCACAACAGATGATTATGCACGTCATGAAAACCTCGGAAGTGGATTCCCTGGTCACTCACTCATTTTCAGGGCTGCCACCATGTTTAGAATGTGTCTGTCCCGTGCTTCTCCCCACCCCTGCCTGCCCCGGTCTTTGTGCTGCTGTGGCCTTTGTGATGTTAGCCAGCATCTGTGTAATGGCTAATATTCAGAAGAAAATGGCTAACAATCAGAGGGAAATGGCTAAAATTCAGAGGGAAAGTAAAATTACAAGCAGCACTTTTCTCAACAAACAGCTCACTGTGACCTAGTGAGGGCACCAGCTGTCACCTACGCCTGTCCTTCTGGTGGCACAGAATTCACTGGAAAGGTCTCGGCCAGTCAGGCTCTGTGTCCAGCCTCTGTCCGTGTCTCTAAGGGCGGCCTGCGCCTCTCGGGCTGCCTGGCAGGGCCTGTGAGGCCTCCCTGTCATGAGAAAAGAATCCACAGGTCTGTAAACTTACTATTTTTAGGCCTCAGTGGACTTGCGCCAGTTTCCCGAGTGTAGTAATTACCCAAATATTTTATTGAATAGGGCCTTGAAAACTTATAACACACACCTCAAACCTACTCAGAAATTTGAACGGGTTTAAAATGCCACGCAGCGAATTCTCATAGACAAACGGCAAGCCCACTTCTCCATCCCCCCGCCTCCACCCCGCAAACCCTCAGGCTGCTCCCACCCTGCTTCTCCGCGCTTTCCACACCCATCCCCACCCGCCCGGGTGAGCTCACCCCATGCTGGTCTGCTACGTGCCAGCCAGGCAGGGCTTGCTCTCTGACAGCCCTGTCCAGACCGGCTTCTCTTCTAAATGCAAGCCTCTGTGTCCAGCTCTCTCCTGGGGATGTACGAGGGATGTCTTCAATTTAGCGTTTCCTAAAGAGGAGTACTTACTGTCCCACCCAGTATCCCCCATCTCAGGAAATAAGACTTTCATCCATGGTGAGGCCACTGACCCAAACGGATGCTTTGCTCACTCTTCGCCTCCCTCCCTACTCGGTCCCCATGGCAGGCTCTACTTCAAAATCCATGCTGCATCCAAATCCATGCTGCACCCCATTTAATCCCCGCCTCCCAAATCTCCTCCTGCGGGACTGCCATAGCCTCCTAACTGGGCTCCTGTCCCGATGGGTCCCTGCCCAGTACTGTTCCACAGGACATGCAAGAGTATGTCAATTTGACCTCGATCGCCTGACTCAAAAATCTCCAGGTCTTCATCTTCTTATCAGGGGGAGAGGAAAGCCTGGCCTGCGATGAAGGCGCACAAGTCTGTGGTTTCCTTTCTGAGGCCCGCGAGGCTGCGCCTGCCTCTGGTTGTTGTGTCATGGATAGAAGATATGACCAAGTGCATAGGTTAGCAATTATTGGGACTAGCGATGCCCCCAGCCTACCCTCAAAGTCCAGGCTTGAACAATAGAACAAAACAGACACCCAGAGAGTTTGACAGGGAATAGAGAATGATTAGAGAAATAGAAAAATTAATTAGCTCATTAGAGCTGGGAGCAGGACAGCCATTGCCTTCCATTAATGGAGAAGTTGGAGCCCGAACCACGAGCTGAAAGCATGGAGCAGAAGCCACTGACTGCCTCCTCCCCTCCATTAGAGGAAGCAACAAGAGGAGCAGAAGACTTAAAGAAAATTCCAGCTTCTTTAAGAATCAAGGAGAAATAACAGTGGGCAGGTGGCATACACAGAATAGGTCTGCCGCGCTGGTCACTCTTCATGGACATGCCTGCTTTTCATCTTCACACAGTCCCGAGCATGAGTTACCCCAATTTGTCCTCATTCTGAGGCCAGCAAGGTTAATCAGTTTGCCTGAGGCCACACAGCCAGGAAATGGCAGAATGATGGCAAAGTCAGGCAAATTGGTTCTACAGCGCCTGTTCTTAACAAAAACAGAAATCTAAATTTGAGAATGGGTTGTACACTCTGTTGAAAGACTCTTAGAAAATCCAGCAAACTTCCCCTGAGATGGATGGTCTGGGTTTATTCTCATTTCCTGCTTGCTTATCTGTGTGGAGCCATGCTTAGTAACCCCTTTCTCTTGGTGCCAGCAAGGCTTGGTGCTGGGTTGCCAGCGACCTCAGTTAGGGGCATGGCAAACTTGGTGACTTGAGCTGCAGGAAGTGTCTGGGGTGGCAGTGCCTGCAGTCTGGTGTGTTGTCATGTAAACACTCAGGAAGGCTTCTGGTTGTTGCTTTAGGCCCAAGGCAAGGAGCCAGGAGAAAGAGAGAAAGGAAGAGGTTTTTATTAGATTAGAAAGGAATATTGAAAAGTGAGGATTTTTCTGTTTCACTTTCACGTTATTTAACCTTTTACATTATAAATTATATTCATTTAAAAAAACAAAGAAAAGGAAACATTTCTCTAATACATGGAATGCAGGTCACACATTAAAACGGGCAGTGAGTGTTAAGCTACACACTGATTTTTAAATGAACGCATCATCTTACTTGCTCAGGCAGTGGCTCCTGTATTCACCATCTAAGGCATCCTGTTCTGACCTCCTTGGTGGAAACCTGAAAGCTCTCTGGTTTTTCCTCTCTCCTTCCTCCATGCTGAATCAGTTATAGAGTCCCCATGATTCTACCTCCTAAACATGTTACGGCAAAGTCAGTGCGGTGCATTTGCCAGACCCAGCTCCTTTTTGTTCTGGGCTCTCAGCAGGGCTACATATTCCAGCCTCCCTCAGGTTAGACGGGGCCACATGTCTGAGTTCTGGCCACCGAGATAGGCGTGTGAGTGATGTGCTGGTCAACCCCCCAGGCCTGAACCCTAATTCTCCAGCAGGATGCTCCATCCTATTTCTTCCTTTTACCCCTTTGCTGACCCTCTGCAGAAAACTAGCTGAAAACTCCAGGGCCTAAGGGAATGGCAGAACTTTTGCATGAAAGAGCCAGGATCCCTGAATGACTATGTGGAGCAGAGTTCTCCTTCCCCATACCCTAGGCCCCATGGCAGGCCCACAGTGGACTGGGAAGTGAATAAGAAATAAACTCCTAACACATCATGCCACTCTGATTTGATATTGTTTCTTATAGCAACTATAATGACTGATACTAATTTATTTTCTAATTTTTTCCATACCTAATACTGTCCATACCATTCCATACCATTACTGATTTTACATTCCTCTCAGCCAGCCATCCCCCAAACCTTTATCTCCCTCTTCAATCTTGCCCTCTCATAATTCCATCTGTTAAGACAAAGTGAATTTTTCTTAAAACGCATGTCAGACCATACCCCTCTTTGGGGTATAGCTTTTACTGGTACCCGCGAAAGTGCTGTCATGTGGCACACTCTACCTGTGCCTGGCCTTGGTCGACAGCATCACATTCCATTTCTGCTGCCATGCATGGGCCCTGGCCACTGAGAGCCCTGGGCATTTCTGTCCTCAGGGCTGCTTCTCTGGCCATTCCTCGTCCTGGAATGTCCTTCCTCCTTTCTCTGTTAGGCTAATTCTCCGCATCTTCTAGGATCAGTCTGGCAGCACCTCTGGGTCCCCTTCCTCTGTCTCCCACTAGTACCCTGCACACATGTGTACATCACACACATCTCCGTCTGTTATGCTGAGAGTTTCTTTGGGCCCTCACTCAGAGACTGAATTTGTCATCTGTATGTGCTTGACCCTGGGACCCAGCAACTATCCCCAGTCTTGACAGTCCAATGTGTCTCCAGATATTGCCACATGTCCCCTGGGAGACACAGTCAGCTCTGGTTGACAATCTTGCTCCAGAGTGGTTGGGAAGAAGAGGCTATTTCTTGTGGGTTGCACACTCTTGGTGGGGATACTCTATTCAAGGTCTAAAACTGCATTTCATTAGAACATTGAAGCCTCTGTAGTAGGCCAGAAAGTGTCCTTCCAAAATTCACATTCACCCAGAACCTCAGAACAAGACCTTATTGGAAACAGGGTATTTGCAAGCTCTCAGAACCAGACTTGTATAGACTGAATTCAGAAGAGACTGCGGGTGGCAGACATTGGCTCTACATGAGACCCACTTTTTGCTTCTTTACTAACAGATCCAGTTCTTTCAACATGGTCATAAGCTCAGCAAAAACAGTGGCTCAAAATTGGTTTAGGTCATTCATGATCATTCTGTGTCTCATCCTGTGTCTCAATTTCTCAGACTCTCTTGTACTCAGGGTGGCCTTAAAACCAGCTCTAGTCAACAAGATTTGAGGACAAATCTAACGCAAGGTTTCTTGGAAAAAGTTTGCTTTTCTGATACAAAGGGTCACAGACAGAAGACACTGTCCTTCTCCCCCCACCTCCTTTCTGTGGACATGAGGGTTGGAGCCAAAGCAGCCATTAGGTAAAGGCCAGGGAAATGTCAGACAGGTCAGCTCGGACATCCTGGGGCACTGGGCCACCATGCCAATGGCCCTCTCTTGCTGGATTTATTATGGGAGCAAAATAAGTTTTCTGTTTTATTGAAGCCTCTGTAGTATGCCGGACATTATGCAATCTGCTAGTGTCCACCCAGAACCTCAGAACAAGACCTTATTTGGAAATAGGGTCTTTGCAGGGGTAATTAGTTAAGAATCTTCAGATGAAATCATCCTGGATTTAGAGTGAGCCCCAAATCCAATGACTGGAGTCCTCATAAGAAGAGAAGGCACAGAGAGACACACAGGGGAGGATGTCATGTGATAACAGAGGCAGAGGTTAGCATAATTCACCCCACATTCTCCCCCTTTCACTGCCCCATTCCCCTTGCAATGTGATGCGGATCCTTCCTTCAAGAGGTGGAGTCTTCTTTCCCACCCCAACTTGTCAAGGCCTTGCCACTTGCTTTGGCTCATAGAATGGTAAGGAAGTGATGGCATGTCAGTTCTGAGCCTTGTGCGTGTCTGCTTGCATTCTTGTTCTCAGCCACCTGAGAACAAGCCTGGGTCAGCCTGTTGGATAACAAGAGACTCACGGCCCTGTCAACTCTGGTGCCCCAGCTGCCACCCAGGCTACTCTAGCCCAGCCAGCCTTCAGCTGATGGGCCAGCTGAGTGCCGCAAGATCAGCTGTGTTTGACCCAGAGCAGCAAAACCACTTAGTTGATTTATAGACTTGTGACCAATACCAAACACTTATTTTAAGTCTTGAGCTTGGGGTAGTTTCTTACCCGGCAGTAGCTCACTAATACATACACACTTTGTTTTAGTTACCCATTTGGCCCCTGTGAGCAATGAATTTGGGAACTCTAATTTAGGTAGAGATTTTCAAACTTCACTGTATTTTAGAATTTCTCAGAAAATTTACTTAAAATAGAGATTTCTGGGCTTGCTCCTAGAGAGTTTCAGTAGATTGGGTGAGCTCCAGGCATCTGCATTTTAACCAGCATTGCTAATTCTGGCATGGGTAGCCCATGGAATACACTTTGTAAGCCATTTTTTCCCACAGGAACAAATCACTAAAAACTTGTGCAATCTCTAATATTACTCTTCATCCAACATCAGAAGAGAGAGAAGAGTGGGTTTTGGCCCAAAAGGGGAATGGGAAATTGATAAACAAAGAGAAAGATCCCCCTTGCCCAGCATCTCAAAAACTGTATTTTATGCTCAGTACGTTTCTTGATTGCATTAAGAAATATACCGCAGCTGGGTGCAGTGGCTCAGGCCTGTAATCCCAGCACTTTGGGAGGCTGAGGCAGGTGGCTCACTGGAGGTCAGGGGTTCAAGATCAGCCTGGCCAACACGGTGAAACCTTGACTCTACTAAAAATACAAACATTAGTAGGGTGTGGTGATGCACACCTGTAACCCCAGCTACTCAGGTGGCTGAGGCATGAGAATCGCTTGATTCTCAGCCTGGAGGCAGAAGTTGCAGCAAGCCAGGATTGCGTCACTACATTCTAGCCTGGAAAAATTTATATATATATATATACAGCTTTTAATTTACATAAAAATATTTATAATCACATATATAAATAACAAAACCTTGGCTTTGATTACAAAATGTTGCGTGGTGGCTGGTGAATCAAATTAAGGAGGATTAGCTAGAAGCAAACTGCAAAGACAGAGCATGAGGCAATCAAGAAAAACTTAAAATACGTAAACAATGACAACCTGTGTAACAGATCCTGGAAGCTGGATCTGGGCAACTGCCCATGCCCATTCCCACTGGGCCAATCAATCAGCTGCCAGTCATTCTGCCAACGTTCACTGAGGACTAATGTGTTAGACAGTCCTTGAACTGGTGCACAGCAGGGATAGGCCATTCCTATGCTCTTTTTACAGGGCTTGCATTCTAACGGCGTGTGGAGGGGGGACACAGATGATAAATGAGACAAAACGTATATGAGGTGGTATAATGTCCCCCCAAAAAGATATGTTCAAGTCCTCACCCTGGGTGCCTGCGAATGTGACCTTATTTGGAAACAAACTCTTTGCAGATGTAATCAGGTTAAGAGGAAGACACGAGGGTGGCCCTAATCCAATGCCACTGGTGTCTTTCTGAGAAGAGATACAGACACAGGGAAAACGCCATGGGATGATGATGCCAGAGAATGGAGCTGTCCATTTTAAAGCAGTGCCTCCTAGCTGGTTTCCAACATTCCACAAAGCTGCATCTACAAGCCAAGGACAGACACAAGGAAAACGTCATGTGATGACGTGCCAGAGAGTGGGGTGATGCACCAACAAGCCAAGGGATACCACGGTTTGCCAGCAACGCCGGAAGCTGAGAGGAAAGCATAGGACAGACTCTCCCTTACAGCCTTCAGAGAACACATGGCCTTGCTGACAACCTGGTTTTGGACTTCCAGCCTCTAGGACTGTGGGAGTGTGCGTTTGTTGTTTTAAGCCACTCAGTTTGTGATATCTTTGTTAGCAGCTCCAGGAAACTTATGGAGATGAGTGTTAAGAGAAAAAGCAAACAGGGAAGGGGAACAGGGGGTGCTGAGGGTTATATATGCATTTTAAAGAGCCCCTTCGATGTCCTCACTAAGATGGGGAGGGGTGAGTGCATACCAGGTAGATGGAACAGCACGTGCAAAGGCCCTGAGGCAGAAGTGTGCCAGCTGTGCGTTTGGCTGATACAGTTTGGGTTAGGGAAAGCGCTGGGAGGTGAGGTCGGGGAAAAAGGGGAAGGACCAGGAGATAAGGGACTTGCAGGTCATAGTAAGGTTGTTCTATTTTGCTGAGTGAGAAAGGAAGCCACTGGAGGGCTTTGAGCAGAAGAGTGGCATGAGTTTTTGTTTTTTAAAATTCTGGGATACACGTGTAGGACATGCAAGTTTGTTACATAGGTAAACGTGTGCCATGGTGGTTTGCTGCACCTGTCAACCCATCACCTAGGCATTAAGCCCTACGTGAATTAGCTATGTATCCTGATGCTCCCCCTCCCCCCAGTGCCCCACAGGTCCCCTCTCTGTGCCCACGTGTTCTTGTTGTTCAGCTCCCACTTACTACTGAGAATATGCAGTGTTTGGTTTTATGTTCCTGTGTTAGTTTGCTTAGGATAGTAGCTTCCAGGTCCATCCATGTCCCCGCAAAGGACATGATCTCGTTCCTTTTTACGGCTGCATAGTATTCTGAGTAGCATTAACCGATTTTTAACAGTAACATCTTTTTTCTTTTTTAAAAAGGATCACACAAGCAGCTGTGCGGAATGTGGGAAGCCATTTAGGAGGCACTGCTTTAAAATGGACGGGTGGAGGGAAGGGAAGTAAAGAGGGGTGGAGGGAGGAGGAGGGGCAGCAGTTGGGTTCTGGATGTTTCTGGCAGTGGAGCCAAGAGGATGTGTTCATTATGGACAGAGAGAAGAGCCAGGTATGACCGAGGATTTTGGACTGAGCCACTGGAAGCAAAAAGCTCCAGAATAAGGGCTGTTTGACTTGTGCGTGATTTTCCGTAGTTTACTGAATGCACGTTCTAATCCTTGGTCATGATTTCCACCTGTACAATATGCAGGTACTTGAAAACGTCAGAAACATTCATTTTTATTATTAAACACCGCCACCTGCCTTTGTATGCAATACACGGACCTTGATATTTGGAGGGTCAAACGCTTAATAATGTCTACTCATCTGTGCCGGAGACGAGGGGGCATTTCCAACACGCCGGTAAGAAGGCCCAGTCCCATTCTACTTAAAAGGCTTGGAGCCCGGGCGCCACTGGGCTAAGGCAGTTTCAGGGACTCCCACCGAGGAAAGGGCGGCAGCCGCGGGGTCGCCCAGGCTCGCAGGGCACCGCGATCATCCACAACGACGCTGGCGTTTGCTTTGGACCTCACACGATGTATGGTTGGCGCTGCATCCCAAACAGTGCCACTGACGACCCGGCTTCCATGGCGCTCGGGACACCCGGATGGCAAACGGCAGGCTGCGGGCGGCGAGCGGTTTCCCACTGACTCCGGCCCGGTCCGTGCAGCTGGAAAAATCCAGGCCCGGGCCGCGACGCGACGCCCACGAGCCGTTCCTCTCATGGCTAGCACTGCCCATTTTTCCCAGGGAATTAACTTGGAAAATGGCACTGCACTTTTCGCCAAGAAAATCATTTTAAAAAGCAAACCAAACGCCTGTAAGCAGACTCGCTAGGGAGCAGGTCTCCGCCGCCAAGTCCTTCCCGGCTCCGGAGCGGCGGAGCCAGCAGCCGGGCCGCTCACCCGCGAGGTGCAGGGAGCACGTGGGCCGGCGCGCGGACCCCAGAGATCGCAGCGCGACCCGCTGCACAGCCCTTCGGCTGAGAGACCTGGGCGGGATCTGAGACCCGGGCGCGCCAGCTGGGGCAGCGCCTGCGGTGGCGTCCGCGGCCCCCGCCCGGCTGCACGGAAACTTCCACCGGCGTCGGCGATGGCCGCGAGCCCCTGCGCACGCGCAGCGCGGCCAGGCAGGAGCAGGCGACCCCAGCCCTAGCACGCATGTCTGCACGCCCTGGTCTCTGCGCCGCGGCGGACCTTCCAGCGACTGCCTCTTCCACCCAACCCCGGCCTAGTCTGGAACGGCTCACGCCGCCGCCGTTCCCTCCAGCCCCTCCCAGTCGCGTAGACTCTGACGCCGTCCCCACCCTGCCCGCGGCCGACGGGGCCCCAGCGCGCAGGCGCGGTAACCACGGCGGCTGTGTCTAGTGAGGATTTGAAATCGGCCGCGCGTGCGTACTGGCGACGCGGCCCGGCGAGGGAGGCCCCGCTTCCTCCGGCGCCCCCGTCCCCGCCCCCGCCCCCGCCCCTCATTGGAGCGGAGGTGGCGGCGGCCCCCTCCTTCCTCCGGGCTGTCTCCGCGGAGAGTGTCTTTTCACCGCTGCCGCCGCAGGAGCGCGGAGCCAGCGGCGCGAGCGTGACTGAGGGCTGGGCGCACGGGCGGCGGCGCCTCCCGCGGATCCCTCAGCAGCGCGGCGCCTGGGCCCGCCCCCTCGGCCCCGCCGCCCGCCCCTCTCCGATGGCCTCTCCCCGCGGCCCGAGTGGAACGCCGCCGCCGCGGCCCCCGCGCCCGCCCCGCGCCGCGTGAAGCGGGAGCCCGGAGACCGCAGCCGCCTGCCGGGACGCGCCAGGCGCCGGAGCCGCCCGCTGCGGCCTGCCCGGGCCCATCACCGCCGCCGCCGCCCCACGCCGGAGCCCGACGGGAGCGCGGCGCGAGCAGGAGGCCGGGGCTTGGCCGGCCCGCCCGCCGCCGCCGGCCCAGACCCGTCCGTCCGTCCGTCCGTCCGTGCGCGCGCGGCCGGGCCTCGGGGCGCGGCGGGGGCGGGGCCGCGGCGGGGCGGGCGGGCGGGCGCGCGGGCCCCGCGGGGGCGGCGCGTGGATGGATCCGCGCGTGGCCTGGATCCAGCCCGAGCAGAAGGGGCCGGCCAATGCCCTGTGGATGCAGATCTGGGAGACCTCGCAGGGCGTGGGCCGCGGCGGCTCGGGCTTCGCGTCCTACTTCTGCCTCAACTCGCCGGCGCTGGACACGGCGGCCGCGGCGGGGGCGGCCGGGCGGGGCGGCGGCGGCCTGGGCCCCGCGCTGCCCGCCGCGTCGCCCCCGCCACCCACGCCCGGCCCCGCCGCGCCCGCCGCGCTGCCCCCCGCGCTGCTGACGGCGCTGGGGCCCGCGGCCGAGGGCGCGCGGCGCCTGCACAAGTCGCCGTCGCTGTCATCCTCGTCGTCGTCCTCGTCCAACGCGGAGTCGGGCACCGAGAGCCCCGGCTGCTCCTCGTCGTCCTCCAGCAGCGCCTCGCTGGGCCGGCCGGGCGGCGGCCGCGGCGGCGCCTTCTTCAACTTCGCCGACGGCGCGGCCAGTGCCCCCGGCACGGCAAACGGGCACCCCGGGCCTCGCGGCCCCGCGCCCGCCGGCTCCCCGCCGCAGCACCAGTTCCACCCGGGCCGCCGGAAACGCGAGAACAAGGCCAGTACCTACGGCCTCAACTACCTGCTGTCCGGCAGCCGCGCGGCCGCGCTCAGCGGAGGGGGCGGCCCCGGGGCCCAGGCGCCGCGGCCCGGGACCCCGTGGAAGAGCCGCGCGTACAGCCCGGGCATCCAGGGGTGAGTGCGCGGGGCGGCCAAGGGGGCCAGGGGGCGGGGGCCGTGGTCTTCGTTTGGAGGATGGATGTTGAAGGCCAAGGCCCCACTCTGCACCGAAAGTTTTTTTGTTTGTTTGTTTTTAAATATCAAACTCCTTTATAATGGAGTGACTTGCCCAGATCCTAGAAGTAACAGTGCAAGAAAGGGGTGCTGAATAGGACCTGCAGTTATTTGCCTTTTCTATTCCTGACACTGGAAAGGGAAATCTACTCTCTCCCCCTCCACTCCACCTCTGGGCAGGTGGGAAACCCCTTGTCAAAGTGGGGCACAGATAAGTGTGTAGTTTCATGTAAGTTGCAGAATAATTTAGCGTTGCCAGGAACTCGGATCACATTGAAAGTAAATATTAACTTTTTTTCTTTCTTTCTTCCTTTTTTTTTTTTTTTGAGAAAGTTTCTTTAAAAGATAACTGAGTTTTTGGTAGTGATACGATTTAAACATCACTAAACTTAGAAGTGATTTTTTTGCGGGGGCGGCTTGTATGCTTTAATTTCGTGCTGCAGTGAACATAAAAAGCATCATCTATAGTTTATAAAAATTGGCTTTATTGAAATAAAATAAAAACAGATTTGTCATACATGCTGATTCTTTGGAAGATGCCATTTTTATTTTAAATATTTCCACATCCGCCTAGAGGGAATTAGAGGTTCTACTTAAATTTAGTGCACCTACAGACGGCAGGGAATGAAACGAAAAGTGGTGTGTGGGGGCTGGAATTGTCCCAGGTGAGGCTGCTCAGGTGTGATGCTATTTACGCAGCCCCCTTGCCATTTTGGGCTTTTCTGGGCGTCTGAAAATACTTTATATGTAGGTTATGTGTCAGTATTTTAAGACTTAAATGATAAGTTTTGCTTAAACAATTTTTTTTTTTGTCGATTTAAAAAACAAAGATTTGCCCGAGTATGAGGGTTACGTGCATTAAAGTCCTACAAATATTCACAATTGCTAGGTGTTGGAGATCCTTCTTATAGTACACTTTTTCTTATAACTCTGTTTCTGTATGTTGGCTTAAGTTGATACTTGTTTAAAGCGTGTGATACACTGTAATAGCTGCATGTTCTGTAACTTACTTCACCTGGCTTGGGCTCCAAGTGTTGCTTCCTAAATTCCCCGAAGCGTAAACAAGCATTGCAGACCCTGGTGGGAGCGCAGCCTCCTCTCCTCTCCCTCTGGTTCTTTCTTGTAGAACTTTGTGAGAGCAGGTGGTTGGGAGCAGCTTTTTCTTGATGTATAGCAATGCATACCTAAGGGCCCCCTTGGGAGGACCTTTACATTTCCAGCCTGTTATGTAAGTGGAATGGACTCTGTGTCTCTTAGCGCTATGAAGAATAGGAAGACTCTTGGTCTCTGCCAGTCTTGGGTTGTACC
Source organism: Cacajao melanocephalus (assembly GCA_963573385.1). Lineage (NCBI taxonomy): Eukaryota > Metazoa > Chordata > Mammalia > Primates > Pitheciidae > Cacajao > Cacajao melanocephalus. Next base: position 69,086 of record CAUYLG010007727.1, read on the forward strand.
TCTGTCCTTGGAGAGCAATAGTGCGTTAGGCCCCATGCACCTCACTTGGGGTCCCCAGGCTGTTCCCTCCTCGTAACTGTAGTCAGCCTCAGTAGGTAGTGTTGCTTTTGTTAGTTAGTGAGCCCACTGGGCCAGGTGCTGTGCTAGGATCTGGGGATTTTCTGGGGCAGAGACAGCATGGGAGACACAATCTCGTAATCTTGACCCACCCTGAAACTTGCCCACAAGCCCCCCTGCCTAGTGCACAGGAGACTGCTCGGTTGTGCAGTCGCCTCTCACCTTCTTCATCCCCCACGTCCAGTCACTCATCCGATGCTGTGTTTGGCCCTTTGAATCTCTCCACACCTTATCCTCCACCCTCAGGCAGGCTTTTGCCACCTCTGTGGAGATTGCTCAAGCAGCCAGAGGTACCTTTGATGCACTCTGGCCCTGCCTGGATCCTTTCCCATCACGGCCAGTGGGGTGATCATCTCTGCCAGCAGGTCTGGTCAGGTTCCCCTTCACCCTCTGATGGCACCTCCCCCATCTCCAATCCCCCACATTAAAGACTAAAGCCTAAAACTCAGCGACACCTCCAGGGCTCTGCTGCTCTGATGGCCCTGGGTCCTGGCCCCTGGCCCCAACCCTTGTCCATCTAGTAGAACCCAGCTGTAAGGCAGTACGGTGTAGGGCATAAGAGAGCCGTTTGAAGTCCGCTAGGAGCTCTGGTTTTATAATGCAGTCATGTTCTTTGAACCTTTCTTTTCCCCTTTGCCGGAGATCTCTCCTTGCCTATCTGGGTGGTGTGTACTATGCCTCCAGTATGGCCCTGGATGCATCCACTTCCTGCCACTTCTGCCCATAGGGGCCTGTGAGGGTCACCTGCTATGTGCCTAGAAGGGCAGGGTGACCTCTGCTTGGTCAGCTACTCAGCTGCTGTTTCAGAAGGAACAGGAAGTAGTAAACCTGAGCAGTGGTGGAGTTAGGCTTGTGATTAGAGGAAGCAGGGTGCCCCTGGTGATCATTTCCACATGGTCCGTTGGTCGTATATGAACTAACCTTTTGGTATCAAGAAGTAGTTGTGTCTGGAACTTGCTTCTGGCCACCAGCTTACCCAGAGTGTTGAGAAAGGCCACCAAAAACTCTTTCAGTTGTGGCTTAGAGAGAGAGTAACTGCATTAAAGACACACCTGGCCTGCCCATAGTAAAGGACCTTGTTGCTGAGAAGCTGCTTGGGGTTGTGGCACAATCCGAGTACGTGCACTTCTGAAAATGCAGTGTGCAGTCCGCAGGGGAGGGTGAGCCTGCTGTGGCACATCGGCTGAACCCAGTTGGGTCTTTGCCTGGTAGCCCATGTGGCAACCCGCACTATTTGTCCTTTTCTGGGGAGGAGTTTTCTGCCCTTGGAAACTTTGCCTGGCGGCTTGGTCTTGTGAGACTGCCAGTCTGCTTTCTGCCTCAAGTAGGATGAAGGAAAAAGCAGGTAAAAGAGGACGGGGATTGGTGCAAGAACCTTCAGAGGAGAGGAGGTGAAACGCTAGTTTTGGCTTTGGTCTTATTACATTGTTTGATTGAAATCCCAAACCTTTGTTTTGGGAGTGGTGTGCTTAGCATGAGCCGTTCTGTTAACCTGGGCTTCTGACCTACAGACGTGGGCAGGTGTGTGGACAGGCCCTGGGCCCTTTGCATCCCAGCCTCTGACCACTGTCACTGGCATGTGCTCTCATCTCCTGACCCAGCAGTGCTTTGGGCTATTGTTATTTTGCCATGGTTCTTCTGGTAGCTTTGGAAACCTTCAGGTTAAAAGTCCTGATTAAGTGACAGTGGGACCGTGGCCCTCAGATATTTGGCCACGTCCTTACTGGTGTGTTACAGAGACCCAGGAATAGTGTAATTGAACGAAGACATGTGCAGGTGTCCCGGGCCCTGAACAGCTTCTATTCAGAGTTTGGCCTTTGGAAGGCTGTGCCATCTCAGGTGTGCCTGCAGTGTGCAGCAGGTGTATGCAGCTTCCTCTCTGCAGGTTTCTTGATGTTATTTAATCTCATTTTTTGATATCTTCCATTAACTCAAAGGAAATTCTCTTCTTAATTTGAAATCTGAGAGAGACCGACAAATGTCGCCACAGGGACGTGGTCAGCCGTGCCCCAGAGGCCCCTGGTGAGAGTCATTTCCAACTTGGGGCATGTTTGTTTTCGGTTCTTTCCTGAAAGCATCAGAGCTTGGAGGCGCAACCAGGATCCCACTCTTCCTCCAGCCTGACTTCACTGATATAAAGTAAAGTAGGTGTGACTTGCCCGGAACGTCCTGATGGCTGGGTAGGTCCTGCTATGGAGCACAGGGGGCATCACTCTAGGGGCCTTTCCCTCCCATACCTTCCTGTGCGTGTCCAGGATGCATGGGAGAGATTCTCGCAAAACCTGCCTCAAAGGGCGGCAGTGACAGGTATGGGCCTTGCTTTCTGGGTTTCACTCTCAGAGTCCCAGAGGTATAAGCTTGTGGAGAGAAGCATGGATGATCACACTAAGCAGCTGATACTTGATCCTGTACTGTTGGAGGCGGAGTTAATTTCATAAATGAACTCTTCCAGCACTCCTCTCATTTAGTAATAACATCGCTTGTTCCTGTCTGTTGTTCCATGGCCAAGCTCCACAAGGTGAAATTGAAAATCGAGTGCAAGACGCTGGCTTGCTGGGGTTCAGGAAAGTTGTGCTGGAAAACTGCTTGCACTGCATGCCTGGTTACTGATGGACAAGGACTGGCCAGGTCAGGACAGCTGACACTTGGAGAAGGGCTGCCCAGGAGGGCATGACAGACTCTTTGGAAAAGGAGGGTCGGCAGATTAAACTGGCTGGGAATGAGAAGCCTGCAATCCTTTCACCAAAAAAAAAAAAAAAAAAAAAGCCTTAATGCTCTTGCTGTGGAAGTCAGAGTGAAGTGGGTTCTGTCTTGCTGTTGTGAGCGTTTGATGGAAAACATAGTTTGCTTTTTCTCAGGAATAATTAATAGCGCATGTGTGTGACATAATTTTTTAATTTTAAGTAAATATTTTAAAGTAAAAATTTCTAAGATTTGTGTCTAAAGGTAAAGTCTCAAACTTTCCTTGGTCACTATTTAACGTGCGATTTTAATCTTCATTTTAAAGGGATTCATGTAAGCATCCTGTAGGAGAAGAGTTAGTCGTCATCCTTGGAAAATAAGGATATTTATGCCTTGGTTAGATCATAGGGTTTAGGATCTGATTTTGTAGTTGTGGAGTAAAAAAGGTTATTGTTTAAGAAAAAAACCTCGATATTCAAATTTAGAAACTTGATTTTTGAGGATTCAACCAGAATTTGGACTAAAGGCGGGGAGGGGTAGCAGAGTCAGACCACCCAGACTCGAAGAAGATTGAAGAAGCCACAGTGTTGCTGTGGAGAGGCCCTTTCTAGGTGTGGCTGGCTTGTCAGTGGTGTCTCTTCTCTGCAGTGAATTGGATGGCAAGCCTCGTCCTCTCTGAAAGCTGCCACTGCGAACCTGCCTCGGGAGCCAGGCACCTCAGGGAGGGCAGGCAGGTGGTCTTGGTCAGTGTTGACAGGGGTCCAAGACCGCTGACCTGGTGTAAACATGCGCCCAACTGAGGTGGTCAGGATGCCTTTTCCCTCAACACCGGGGATATACGCTAATGCAACATCCCATTTTTGAGATTTCTGTGTCTTGGTAGTTCTCTGTTGCTGTGTAGCAAATTAGCATAAACTCAGAGGCTTAGAAGAACACTCATTTATGGTCTTGCGGGTTGTGTGTGTCAGATCAGGGATGGCGGGGCTGGGTTCTCTGCTCAGGCTTTTGCAAGGCTAAAGTCAAGATGTTGGCCAGCTGTGTTCTCAGCTGGTGCTCGGGTCTTCTTACCTCCTCTTACCAGTGCATTCCTGTTATTGTCAGAATTCAGTTCATTGCAGGACCGAACTCCTTAATTGCTTACTAGCTGGCAGCAGGGGAAGTGAGTAGGGCTCTCTCAGCTTCTTAAGGCCACCTGCATTCCATCTGCAAACCAGTAAGGTACTTTCAATCTCCCTGATGTTTCCTACCAGCTGAAGGAAGTCCCCTGCTTCTATGGGTTTGTGTGATTGGATCAGGCTCCTGCGGATAACCTGCCTACCTTAAGGTCATATAGTCATATAACGTGATCATGGTGTGATAACCTTCATGAGCCACAGGTTCCAAGAAGTAGGGTGTAGGCCCTTGAGAGGAGGAGGCTCTTTTGTAGGTAGACTTCCCCTGCTGTGGAATTGGTTGATGAGGAGGTTGTGGTTTTTCTTGTCCAACACTTTTCCCCTGACTGGATTCCAGCCCATCACAATGACTCTTGGAGATTGCTGGTTCTGTCCTCTGGCTTGGTGGTTATTACTGAACCCAGGCAGGGACCATAACCAGGAGAGCTGTGGGAACCTTTCTGCGTTGCTCTCAGACGGATGTTCTTTAAAATATGTCATTTAAGAAAAGTTTGCAGTAAAGTCATGTGAATACAGGAAAATACAGTGATTGAAAAGTTCTGTTCATGAGGTGTCATGTTCATGAGGTGTCCTGTGTCCGCTAGCTTAGGAAAGGTGTCATTCCTATGCAGGTGGCGGTTGATGACTCACCCAAGAGTCACCTCTGGAACCCAGTTCTTAGGTCATAGCAGTCCTCTTTGCTTTGCAGAAGATGTGGGCAGCACTTGTTCTGCCAGCCCAGGTTTGTAGGAATGTTGGCTTCCCCAGAACCTTGGCTTCAGAGCACAGGGCCTCCTTTAGGAGGGACAAGAAAACTCCCACCCAGTTCTCTCTCTGTCCCTTCCTGAGCCTGTTCTGGGTTTTTTGCCTTTGGCTCTTGTGGGGTTATTGCTCCTATAAAGCTGACCCCACTGCCCTCTTGAGTCTCCTCAGGGAAGGGGAAGCTGTACAAGAAGCTGTATTGTAGCCCGCATTCTTAGTGCCAAGCACACGGTAGCCACTGAGTACCACCTTCCAAAGAAAGAAGAGCAGAAAGAGGATCTGCCAGCTCAGGCGAGCAGGTGGGGGATGGCACGTCGATGGAGTATTCATAAACCAAATGCTAAGGAAAACTTTTGTTGTTTGCCTTAGAATCTAAAAAAATAAAGTCTGTTGCAGTTTATCTGCTTTCCTTCCCGGAGAGTGGCTAAACCAGTTTTATGTGTCACAACGTAGAATGCAAAAGCAGAAAACATTCAAGAAAATTCTGTATTTGAAAAACATCATTTAATTTTAACTGCTCTTTGTTTCTTACTATAAAAATTAATACCTAACTATGAAAAGTTAGCCTGGAGAAGTATGGAGATGAATTGTCCACCATTGGGCCACCTAGCAAGTGCCCTGTGAGCGTGTCCTGGACTCTGGTGATGTGCACTGCGTTGCTGGCAGTGAGCCAGGGAGTGGGCCCCATCTAGGCCTGGTCCGGGTGGATCTCTGCAGAAGTTTGTCCATCTCTTGGCTGACAGGGTGGGCTAGATGGCAGCAGCTCCGAGGGTCCCTGTTGGCAGAGAATGTCTCTGATTGTCAACAACATGCCTTTTGTTGTGGACTTGTGATCTTTTTCTTTCCTAAATCAGCTGCTCTGCATAACCAGTTAGGCTCTTCTGTGGCTTAAGATTGGAATTAGTTTCCCAAGTGCTAGGATGTGGAAGTTAGGTGGTTTCTATCCTTCGAGGTTTGAAAGAGATTTCAGATCATTGTAATATTTCTGGAATCCTGTCGATCTGAAGCAGTGGCTAGGGTGGAGTGGTTTAAGGGAAATGAAAAAAATTATTTTGATGTTTCTGTTTCAAACCTGCTGGCTGGAGTCCATTTCCCAGCATTGGGAGCCACGTGCTTGGCTCTCGAGAGCCTAGCTCTGTCAGCCCATGTCGTACACTCACAGGTCTGGCTTTGGCTGGTTTCGCCATGGGTTCTAACTTGAGCCTTGGTTTTCCCACCTGTGAAGCAGAACCTGTGGCAACCACCTCAGAGAGCATGTTAAAGATTTGGAAGCACTCTGTGAATTGTCATGTGAGAAATTAAAAAGGCCACGGCTGCCCTTTTCTCCTCTCTTTAAGGAAATTGAAACCAAAAATTAAGTCTTTCTTGTTGCCAGCTGGACAGGAAAAGCATTTTTCTTGGTTTTTGAAAATACAACTTTCACTTTTAGAGCAAAATGAAAACGGCCAAAGATGGAATGTTCTGAGTCTTTGGAGTTGGGGGCTGGAGGGGTGTGAAAGATACCTTTCTATTTAAAAAAAATTTTAACAATGCCTCAGTAATGTCTGTTCTAGTTTTTTTGTTTGTTTGTTTTTTTTTTTAACTGTTCTGAAGGTACATTAGCACTGATCTACAGCTTTAAGTAAGAATCTCATCTCCCCAGAGTCAAGGGTACTCTTGATATACTTTGTCAGGGTGTGTGTGCTGCTCTGTGTAACTAGTTTAAAGTTGGTTAAGGTTTTTTTATTTCGTGCACATAGTAGAAGGAGTGGATGAAGTGTTTTCTGAACTCTGCAGCTTCTAACATAGCGTTCTATGTATAGTGAAGGAATACAAAATTAAGGGCCGGAGCATGGTAAGTAGGCAACTAGAACAGCACTGTTCAGTAGAACTTCCTGTGGTGATGGAATAGTTCTGTTTTTGCACTAATACAGTAGCCACTGGCCATATGTGACTTTTGAGCACTTGAAATGTGACAAATGCAACTGAGGAGCTGAATTTTATTTACTTTTAATTAAAATTTAAGTGGCCGTATATTTGGATAGCTCAGAACTGCAGCAACTTCAGACTCTTTATTTGAAACTGATACAGTAACTGATGCTGAAATAAATCGAAACTCATACAACAGTAAAAGTGTATTACTCAGCAAGTTACCACTGTGAAAGCTCTGGAAATTGTTTTGAGTTTCCAGTGCAAATCCTTTTCAAAAAGCCACTGTTTTAATAGCACATGAAGCATAAAATAGGTTCATAGCAGAGCACAACACAGAAGGAGCTGTTGTGACCCGGAGTGTCTCTAGTCCAGCATGCAGGTGATGGGTCTCTCAGCTTTTTTGCATTTTTGCACGTGGGTTAATGATGGTGTAGACGGTCACTTCCTTCTCTGCACAGTCTTCCTGGTCACCAGCACCACTGTGGCTCCTGTGCGTGGGGCTCTTTGGCTTAGCTCTCTGCATGAGTTTGCTCCTTGAGTTCCCAGAGCTGACCCATGAAATGAGTGATATTACCCCTGTTTTGTACACGGAAGACTGAAGCCTTGACAGGCTGATGTGATCTGGCAAAAGGTGCTGCACTTGGAAATGTCAGTTCAGGGCTGACATCTGGGCACTTTACTCCTGAAATTGTTCAGCTGAACAAGACATTGCCAACATGTGGGGTTGGAACCTAGCAACTCATTCTAGAAACATGGTTCCGATATGTTGGTAGAGGGCCTTTCACTTTGTTTCCCTAAAGAGATCAGATTCAGATGTGGTGGGGTGTTTTGACAGGCACCACAGGACAAAGATGGCAGCTCTGGGGTTGGGAGTGTTGGGAGGATTTCGGCAGGCAGCCAGTGTTGCATGGTAGTGCGCCCGGGGTTTGTGCTTTCTTGAGGTGTTGTGGAGCTGGCCTGGAGGGAGGCTGCAGTGCGGGGCGGGATGTCCATCACCTGGGGTGTTCTTAGAAGTTGCACTGTCTGAGAAGTGGAGCGTCTGATGAGCTGTTTACTCGCTGTTGGCAGTTGAAAGACAAAGCAGGACTGGTAGCACAGCTGCCTCAGAGTCGGCACTGCTGTGTGGGGGCCTGACATGAAGAGTGGGGCTTGACATATAGTCTCGTAATCCTGGACAAGAACTCATTTTCAAGAGAAAAAAATTAGGCATTAAGAGATTCAAGCATCTTGCCCAAGGTACTGCTAGAAAATAAAGGCACTGGTGCCCAGATGCCAGCCTGTGTGGTGCTCAAACCCACTTCCCTGAGGAGAGGATGCTGGTGTGATGGAGTGAAGAGCAATGCAAGACCTCTATGAATTGGCAGAGATGAGCCCATGGTGCAACATGGTAGAGTGTATTTTGGTTATAGGCATCTTCTCTAAACTTATGTTAAACATTATAAAAAATGAACGACTATAAAATGATGGCCAAAAATTAGAAGAGGATACCTTGCATGTCCTGTGAAATGCAAAGAAATTCTAAAGTGTCATTACGAGTTACCTCATGAAAGAAAGCTAAAGGGGAATCTGTTTAGAGTTTGTGGTTCTGACTCAAGAGACTGATGTTCATGCTGAAGTATGAGCGTGATGGGTGGAAGGATAGCGCGCCGAGACCACACTCGAAAGGATGGGAACCTATGGGAACTATCCAGGGAGATGAAGGCGCGGAATGAACTGAAGCTTGCAGACTTGTTGAGTGAAAAGGGTGTTTTAGGATTGGTTTTAGAATAAAGCCATGAGGCCTGTGATGGGGAAGATGACTTGCTGTTCACAGAGCCTCCCTTAACCAGTGGGGACCTCAGCTGTTCCTTTGCTGCCGTCAAGGACGTGATGTACAGTCCTCGCCACATAGTAATCACTGCTGGCCTAACTGAGACCTCACCCTTTATGCAGTGTCTCCACCACCCTCCCGGGAGAGGCTGTTGGCAGAGGTGGCGGGGGTCACACAACTGGTAGGGGCAGAGCTGGTGTTGGAATCCAGGTAGTCTCACTTAGCCATGGAAAATGTTGAGCAAAGCAAGAATTGTCCAAAGGGATAAGCTAATGAAGAGGAAAACAGTTATGCTGAGTTCCAGTCTCTGGGTCCACAGAAGTGATGTCTGGCTTCTCAGGAGAGATGCCGATGCTATCTGAGGGCCTGCCCAGTCTCCGAATGATTTGGAGACTCCAGAGATGGACAGCTGGTGCCCAGATTTTCCCAAGAGGATTCTGAGGGTGACTTCTCTCAACCAAACAGGAAGACCTGGTGCGGTCACCACCAGTTGGAGAGAGGCTCCTTTGTGAGGCTGGGGACCACCTGCTGTGTGTGCCCTCTTACACTGCCATTTGCTGATTGCTTTAAAGCTAGAGGTTGTTTCTAAGAGTGCTTTGTGCTAACTTAAAAATAATGACATTGTTTTTTAAAACTGATTCATGGTTTGTTTTTTAAAGCTCTAAAGTCACTCAGTCCCACCACCCAGAAGCACAGTTAGGTGACTGCCACTGCAGGACCTCTCTCTTCCAGGCTCGTGTACATGGACACGTGGATTGGTCAGCAGAAATGCTTACATTAAAAGTCTTATCTTTACATAAAATTAGCTGAATTGTTTTGCTTGAAAGAGAAAAATGTCCAACTTTAGATGGAAATACTAGTTTCTAAGAGATACTGCTGAGACTAAGAACATAAAACATGGTGAAAAGCATAAGTGGCTAAGTGCAGAAGCATCAGAGTAAAAGCTTTGATGAAGTCTTGTTTTACTTGGGCTGTGTAGGTTGGAGCTCAGCCGTTAACGTTTCTACCCTCCTGCAGCGCGTGGTGGTGTTTCTATGTCCGTGAATCTTCAGCATCTGTAGTTGGTTCGTATGTATGACCGCTACTGCAGGGAGCCCTGACTGAGGGCCAGGCCCTGTGCTGAGCACTTACCAGTGACGATTCATTAAGTCCTCATCACAGCACCATGTAGGGGAGCCACGTCCCTGCGTTGCACTTGGGACACCATCTGACCTCAGGCACTTTGGGCTCCTGAAGGGTCTGCAATCTCCCTCCCTGCCTGGGAAACCAGGATTTGCAGCACATTCCACAGACCTCACACTCACTACCAGGAGGCTTCCCAGGACTGCTTCCCGAGATTTCTAAGTTCCTAAAGTGGTTCACGCTTCCGGTGAGTTTCTCTGAGGCGACACCCCTAGCATATTACCTCTGGTCAGCTCTGTGGGATCAGCCCTGTGCTCCTGCGGGGCATCCTGCAGTGTCCTCTGGCTGTGACCCATGCTGTGCCACCTTGACCTGGCATCCACTGTCCTCCGCTGTGTTTGCAGATAGGAGCCACTGTCGGTGCCTTTTTGTCATGTGCATTGAGTGGTCAAAGTTCCCGAATCAGAACTGATTGGGGGTGCACTCCTTGAAGCTGCCACATGCCTGGGTTGCAGGTGACTGGGCCACTCTTTGCTTCAGAACCCATGCATGTTGCCTATCCTCTCTGGCTTGGAGGGTTATGTGGAATCAGAGGTGAGACCCAGTCCCCAGGGATGGGGGGTTGCTTTTGGTTGCCCAGCTGTCCTGAGCACCCTCCTTCTAGTGCCCTACTGCTGCCTCAGTTCCTTGAGATCCGGATGCAGACTGAGGTTGGCCTTAGCGTGGGAGGTGTTTCTCTTGAGTCTTGGATACTTTGTTACTGGTGCCATCTTCCCATGGGTGGTAGTGTCTGTCCTGCCTGGCCCAGCCTCCTGGGGTGACCTTAGCTGTCTCAGTATATAGGCTCTGCCTGGTCCCCAGCTTGCCACCCTAGCGCAGTCGCTTCTTCAGGGCCTATTGTTCCACTCCTTGTCTCTGTCTACCCTGTGCTTTCTTGATGTGTCCTTACTAGGTGTTTCTGTGGAGCAGGGCGTCCTGGGCTTCCTCTCTGATCCCTGGCTCTGGTGCTCGTCTGTGCTGGGCTCCCTCTTCCCTTTCCTTTTCCGCTGTGTTGCCCTCACACAGCTGGTGTGTTGTGGGTGTCGCTCACCAACCCCTTGCTAGGGCTGCTTACCCCTCCCACCTTGCCCCTTGGACCTTCTCCCCTTCCAGGCTGCAGGTAGGCTGAGGGTCAGCAGGAAGCAGTAGGGTCTTTGCTGGCACCTGGGCTCTGCACCCTGGCTTTCTGAGGGCTTAGTCCTTCTGGTCCATCTTGCATCTCCTCCAGGCTTCAGACTCTGCTCTGTAGCTGGCCCACGGGGACAGGAACACTTAGGCTTGGTATTAGATTCTGCTGCTTGGGTTGTGCCGGTGCCCTTGGTGCCGTCTCAGTCCATCCCACCTGGGGGCCTAGAGCCCCGTCTTGCTGTCCCTTGTGTCAGAGTACTGTCCCCTTGTCTTTCCACAGCTGGCTGCTCATTGCCTTTCCCATCTCAGCTTCAGTATCAGCCGCTTGGTATCAGGGAAGCTGTCCCTGACCATTCAACCTAAAGTTTACAGCTGTGGCTACCAGTTTAAATTTCTGCATAGCACCTTTTTGGTTTAGTTTGGGTACTTATGTGCCCGATTATGCCCCGTGTCCCTCCCATATAAACTCAGTGAGAGTGAGGACGGCATCTCATCATCCTACCCACGGCCCTACTGCCAGAGTCAGCCGGGGTGCGCTGCGCAGAGGCTCATGGTAAGTAACTGCAGACCACGAATCCCATCTGCTTGCTGTGCGTTAATATTGACGTACATCTTTGGATCCAGTGAGTTACTCTCTTTCTCACTTATTTACTCACTCATACTTTGTGTAATTGGTGATTTCCAGCCTTTTGTATAGTCCTTTCTTGAATAGTTGTTTTCTGCCATCTTGGCAGGGCCTCAGGAGGTTGACTGCAGAGGGCAGGGGCTGCAGAGCTGCAGCTGCTGCCTGGGCTCTCACGGCGCCTGTGAGGTTTAGGTAGGTACTTTGCCTCTGAGCCATCTGTAGAATGGGGTGGCAGTGGTGGTTTCGGCAGACGCCGGGAAGCGTGTCAGACAGTGAGTGCCTGGTCACAGCCGGCAGATGGTAAGTGTCAGCTAATGAGTATTGGTACAATATCATCACTAATGAATCTGAATAGTTTTTTTCTACTAAGGCTCTGTAGTAGCCTTGGAGTCCTACTCAGCATAGCCCCCTGGCAGCAGGGCCTTTGAGAGCTGGCATGTTCAAGAGAGCCTGATTGGCCTTACTAGTGTGGTTGGGGTATTGAGGGAACACTTTCCTCACATAGCTCTTTGCATCTGGAGGTTGTTCAGGATTGTGGGATAGCTTTTTCAGGGCCCTTGCCTTTGGCAGGGTTGGGGACATGTACGGCTGCAGTCCAGACCCAGAACTTTAGGGCTGAAGGGGCCTTTTCACCATGCGAAGGTAGGAGCTGAGCACAGCATCAGCAGCATGAGAGTCTCTGGTGCTGGGCGGCAGAGCCCAGAGGGAGCCCCTGCTGGTGTGACTTCAGTGTAAAGGCTGGGGGATACCAGATTCTTAGAGAAAACTTAAGACAGGCACAGTGATGCCTGCTCTTTGACCTTGCAGTGTGAATTAGTAAAACTGAAATGATTATGCGTCCTTTAAAAGCAATAATGTACTTATTGAAGAAAATTTGGAAAATACAGAAACTACTTATGATTTTCCATTAACATTTGCACATGTCATTTTTAATGCTGTTTTAAATATGTAGCAAAAGTACCATTTTGCGTTTAAAAGAATACTAGGTAAGCATTTTCTCCTGTCCTTAAAAAGCTCTTTTGAACAACTTTAAAGTATTGCACAGAGGTACATAATTTTCTGAATAATTGGAGTTATATTTACAACTTTTCACTCCTTATGAAAGGACTGACCTGTTTCTGTGTTGGGTTCCTTCCTGAGTGTGGCTTCCAGCTCAGTGGCTCAGAATTCAGGTTGAAGACTTGAGTCCTGGTTGTGCGTGGTCTTGGGCCAGTTACCATATATCTAATGAATACTTAGTTTTGTCATCTTAAAAATGAAAATAGTAGTATTTGCCTCAGAGACTATTTGGGAGGATCTAGTGTGCATGTTGGTAATGTGAATATTGTGTAGTGTCCCAGAATATTCATGTTTTTAGCCTCTTGGCTCTTATTCTGTATTGTTGCCGCAAAAGATGATGCTCACTTATCTTTCATGCAGTGTAAGGATATCTGGAAAGACAACAAAGTATAGCTGTTTCCATTTCAAAAGCGATCAGCTGCTTGAGCTAGCAAACAAGGCCTGCGCCAGCTTCCAGGTGCAGTTACACAGTTTCACAGCAGGTGTGGTTCCCTTGGAGCACCCAGAGGTGGCCTTTGGTAGTCAGCAGTTGTGCTGTGGCTGCACTGCCAGGCTGGGTGGCAGGTGGCTTGGAGCCAGCAGATGGGGCTCAGGAAGTGCCTGTTGACCTCTCCTTAATCTCTTGCAGAGCCTGTGGGTCCTCGATTGCACTGTGGGGTGCCTCAGACTCCAGTGTTGGGAGACTGAACCCCTTGGTGTTTTTTTGCCCTGAGCTGGGTTGAGGACATGTTAAGCAGGTAGGGTAGCTCCCCTGATTTTGCTCTGGGTGGTACCTGTGGCATGGGGTGGTTCTGAGTAGTTCTGGCCTCACTGCTGGAGTATCTGCCCACTCAGTTTGTGAGATGCAGGGCTTCATCCTGGTCTGGTGCCTCATTTTCTTCTCAGCAGTGGGCCTAGAACCAATGCAGAGTCCCAAGTTAAGTATTTTTTCTGTGGCTTAATTACTACAAGCTTCTGGTACCTAAGCCCTTTCTTTCTTTCTGTTCTGAGGGGAAGAGAAGATTGTGGTGTTTCTCCTCTGAGTGGCCTCAGGACCTTTGCATGGCATTTGCAGTGTGCTTGGGTTTGCTCTACCTGGGTGAAAGAGTGTTGTGCCCCCCAGCACTCACAAAGGCACCCTCTGGTCACTCCTCGGTGAGGTTGACTGGCCCTGGGACATCACCTGTTCCAGGATTTTATGTGGCTCATTCCAGGAGGGATGTGGGAGGGAAAGGGAAAGAAGGCTTACGTTTGCTGTGAGTGGAATTCATATAGATCTGAGTTCCACATTGATTCCTAAGCTGCAGAGCCCTTCTGCCCTGGCTGTTTTGTGAATGTTAGTCTTAACCTTAACGTTTTTGGTTGAGTTGGCATTGGCTGTCTCAGGAGGCTCACAGCTCCTGCTCCTTTTCCAGGAGAGTGTGCCCCCTCCTCTGTCTGTAGCTGTCAGGCACCCCCTCCCTCTGAAGCATATTCTCCTGGGGCCTTGCCTGGCTTTCCCCTTAACTGAGCCCGCAGCTTCATTCACAGCCCCTGTGTAGAAAGATAGGCACATCGATAGGTCCCTGCCCAGAGTGGGAGGAACTGAGGCAGGCTCCAAAAGCAGCTTACTGGCGGCCCTAGAAACACGAAGGGTTTCATTTATGGTTTCAGTGCTTTTCCTTCTTTCGAGCCTTGATTTAAAAAAAGCAGCCTTGAAGACCTGCTTCTGGGTTTTCTCATTTGTGCAGGAATTAGTTTCCTTGTAACGTAATTAAAACTTAAAATGATTTATAATTAGCTCATTTACTGTATCAGTAAATGGATGCTTTAAAGAGGATCATCGATCCCTCAAAATAGTAGAAGTAATGCAGTTATTTCCTCATTATGCTCTACTTGTGATTTACTTAGCAACCCAGTCTTCCTAGTTAAAGTTAAATACTAATCCAGACCCCATCAGTGCAACGCAGTGGTGTCTGAATCAGTTGTTTTGGTGTGACCGCATCAATGCATGTTATAAAAGCTACAAAACTGTTGTAGCTAACTCCAAGTATTTTAACTAAGGCTTTTTTTTTTTTTTTTTTTTTTTGAGCGAAAATGCATAGTGAACATTGTGGAGCTGAGGAGAGGGAACTTCGATTTCTGAGAAACTACTAGTTTTAAGACTTTTGAAGGAAGAGTTGGAGGAGGAGAAGACGGAGAGAATAGATTAACAGTTAATGACAGTTTCCAGTGTTTTTCTGTTGCATTTTAGGTTGTAATGGAAAAGACTGGGAACTGAACTAACATGCAGTTTGTAAAAATCACTTATTCCCTAGCATTCAGAATTGATAAGATTAATGGGACATTAAAGGTAAACTGAGGCACGTAATTAACATGGGCAGAGCTGCAGACCTGAGTGTTGAGAGTTCCGAAATTTCAGTGAGTTGGGAAGACAGGAAGCACCAGTTCTTCAGAGTGCGGCTCATATTCGGTGGGTTTAAGGTGCTAAAACAACTTCTTTTTTTTTTGAGATGGGGTCTTGCACCATCACCCGGGCTAGAGTGCAGTGGTTCAATCACCACTCACTATAGCTTCGAATCTTGGGGCTCAGCCTATCCTCCCACATCAGCCTCCTGACTAGCTGGGACTGCAGGCTTGGGCCAAGGCTCTTGGCTTGAAATTCCTTGTAACCAAATCGGAGGAGGGCTTGTTCATTTTTGTGACGTTTCCTTTCTCTTAAACATTGAATGAAATCTGACCTTGGACCATCACTTTGCTTAAAAAGAAACTATTGGATTTAAAATCTAGGGGAATGTCCTAGACAGGCAAACCCATAGCATGTTCCTGTGTGTTCCCGCTGAGAGTCTGGCGTTATGAAGTATTTGTTGTGTTTCTTTGACTCTTCTGTTCTTTCTAAAGTGTTTTGTTTTACATATACTGTCCTGGCTTCAGGGCTGTGGCCTTTGCCTTTGTTCCCCTTAATTCCTTTGTCCTTTATACCTACTGCAGTGCAGCTGCCTGTCCTCCTTGGGTTTACTATGAAGAAGTCACCTTTGAATGACTTAGAAATTGTGTTTTGTAGGGAAGTCAGGGCAGAGCCTTGGGGCTGAGATGGGGGAGGAGCCAGCTCTGCCCTGGGAGGGATAGGAAGCACCCCCACCTGGGTGAGGCAGAGGATGGTGGAGTTGCTTCACCTCTTTGGCCCCAGCTTCAAAAGCAGTCAGTCTTCCCTGGGTTTGGCTTTAATTCAAATTTAGACAAACTTGAAAACCAGTTAATCCCATTAGGTCAGCTTCTAAAGCTGAAAATCATCCTCTGAAATGGGTCACCTGTTTTCATCAATAGCTTTATTAGCTATGGGATAATAGAGTTTTGTTCTGTAACTGTAGGATCCTTCTTTTGCTCTTGAAATAGCTCAATAAGTTGGGTCTCATAAATAACGTACAGCAAGATACGAAAATACCAAAACATTGCTGATCTTGCTTTTTAGTACTAAAAGCAGAAAATCGGGAATGTACTAAATTGAGAAGTTAGTCATTACCTTTCGATGGGTTTGGACTCTTACGAGGTAGTGATTATAAATGAGATGATCTTTTGTTTTTCAATGAACTTTATTCTCTAATTTTTAGTGAAAATGTATACTAGCAAATAATTCAGAATTCTGTTTTCTAGTAGTTTCCTGATTATAATGAAAATTCACTGAAAAATTCTGCTGTCACCATTTCATTTTTTCTTAAGATAATCAGGAATTGAATCATTCAGGGCTTGCTCCATGGCGATCGTTAGGAAGCTGCCCTGGTCTGTGTCGGGCAGGAGCCTTGCCAGTGTCCCAGGATTTCACTTCATGGAGACAAGCATCAGAGGCTTGCTTCATTCATAGATCCCGCTCCTTTTTTACACCACAGCCAACTCCAAATGGTGACAAAGTCTAAGGCGAGGCTGAAAGTCACCACCACGGAGCAGTTGAAAGCTTTGCTCCCGGTTCTGGGTGCAGTGTTCCAGGTGTTGTGTCCTTTGGCCCCACCTCAGTTTGTCTGTTTAGCTCTTCAGCTGAGAATGAGATTTGTATCATACAGGAGTTTCTGAGGCCACTAACAGCCCCCAGCTGGAGAGCGGCAGCCTAATGTGTCAGGAGTAGGGGGCAAGGCCAGAGGGCTGTGTGTGAACTCCTTCCCCAAAAAGCCTCCTGAGAAAGCCCTCCCAGGCACTTCCCAGGTCTCACTGGCGCCTGAGGCTGCAGGGAGAATGGTTAGGCCGCCTTTTGGTTGGCACTGCTTCCCGAGGTGTTGCCAGCCTTTCCCTTGGGGAGGGGGCTGATGGCATGCCTTGGGGGCAGCAGGGCCCTGGAGCTGCCTAGGGCTGTCACTGTGTCCTACTGGCTTTGAGATACCACCTCTGATCCACTGTAGAGGGGTTTATTGTTTGATGGTCAACGCGTAGAAATTTCTTCGATTTGGAGACTGAACACTAGGGAGCAGAACTGAAATTGAGCTCTAAAAGTTATTGATGACTTGTCTGTGGATGGGAGACTTTAGTGTGGTTTTATGTAGATGTCTTGCCAGCTGTGAATTCCCTGGAGGTTTGGTATGTCAGAACATAAGGATAAATTTACTCTATTTTGTTGAATAGAAATGATTAAAAGTTTTCATTGATGTACTTCTGCAGCAGACTTTGGGAGAATTGAACCAGTGGGTGTAATCAGTATTTGAAATCATAGATGAGTAAAGGAGGTGTGTTGTAGCGGACGCTGGTGGCGTGGCCTGTGGTCAGCAGAGTTTATCTGTGAAGGTATGTCTGCAGCTTCCTCAGACAGTGAAAAGTCCTGACAATGTTAGTATTGAATGAGATAAGCCAAAATACTTAGTGACTGTTGATACTTTTAAAGGAATAGTTGGCCATTTAAATGGTTTCTGCTAACAAATCAAGTTATTCAGTGCAGAGGTGAAATATTTTCAGAATGTTAATTTTAGATGTTATAAGAGAATGCACATGAGCAGTGACAACAAGGTCAGCAAAATATCTTAGCAAAACTTGATGAATTTATTCCATGCACAGCAAGCGCTGTTCTGGGCACTGGAGATGGAGCAGTGAACAGTTGGGTCCATCCACAGATGGCCTCCAGAATCATCCGGCTGCAGGGAGGCTGAGGGGCTGGGGAGGCCACTGGGCAGGCAGGGCAGGGCGGTGTCCTCATGTGGGTGGGTTTGGCTGGGCTGCTCTTACTGTGCACTTTTTCTCAGCTTGGTCAGTGTTCCACCTGGCCCCCACCCGTCGCCCTCTGAGGGCCTCACAAAGAGCCAACCATAAGGCAGCCTGGGGGCTTTTCTGGTCAGCCCAGAGGTGGTTATGATGACGGATGATAGTGGCCCAAGGCCATCATCAGGCTCCCACTCCTCCTCATGGGCAGTTCTAGAGTCATGTGGCACCTGGCTGGTCCCCACTCTGTTGGAAGAAGGGCCGTGGGGCGCTTTGCCAGCGCCTTCTTGTACGACTCCCTCATCTAAGAGGCATGGCTAGGCTGGTCCCTCAGCAGTGTCCCTTCTGTTCTGAGTAGGCAAAACAAAAATATTCTTGGCTGTTATTGTCTAATATTTGTTACAGCAGTTGCTCGCTTTTAGGTCCATTTTGTTACAGATTTCAGACAGGTGTGGCTATTAATGTGTCTTATTGTTTGGACACAATGCCAGGGTCAAGAGACCTGTGTTCCCCTGAGCACCACTTCTCCTGCTAAGAGCATGGGCAGGCCACGCTTTGTCATTAATCTCTCCTGATTTAGGAGAGGAATGCCTAGCCACCCCCTCTTACCTCTGCGAGTGAACAGACATTGACAGAAACAGATGCCATGTTACGCAGATTTTGTGTGTCTGAGGCAGACTACAGCAGGTGTTACCTCCATGCTCTTCCTTTCCTGGAGTGTGGAGCATGTCTTGATAGTAGGGGATGCCCCTGAAGATGGTTAATATGGCTGCACAGGTCCTGAAACCTGTTTAATGTTACTATTACTTGAGGTGCAGCTTAAAGTTGACAGTACATTCTACTCTGCAGGTGGAAACTTGGAGTGACATTTTGGCAAATTGGAATGCCCTGTTTACAGTATGCTTTAATGAGTTAAATTTGGGGGATGTGGATAGAGTTTTAGCATCCTAGCTTTGGCATTCTTCCATAACTTTGGGCCAATTTAATAATTTCAAGCCCACATCTTTATTAGAATCTCTCTAAATTTCTCTATTCCTGTTACTATCCTTAGAACAGGGCTGCGAGGTGCAGGAGGCCACGTGGCGTAGTGGTTTAGGTGGACAGATTTCCCAGTGCTGTCTCCACCCTCCTTGTACCCCTCCTCTGCCCCCACAGCTGCCACCAGCTCTCTGCAGTGACAGTGATAGTGACTGGTGAAGGTGAAAGGGTCCACCCAGACACTGCTGCTGATGGAGAGAGGCTAGCCTGTGGCTCTTCCCTGGGGTGGATGTTAACCTGCTAACTTGGCATATCTAGTCCTGCTTACTTTACTAAGTGGTAGGAAATTTTAGGTAACACGTCAGACTTTAAAGAGGCCCACTGAGCTGGTAGAAAAGATAGTTAAATGCCTAGTATGTAACTGGTGGTCAGTAATTGTTGAAAAGATAGAAGCTTTACTTCCGAGTTCTTGTAGTTTGATCAGTTTGGAAAAATTATTTTAATGTTGCGTGTTCCTTTTAGGATTCATTAACAGCTGGACTGGTGGCTGTCTGAATTGGGACCATGCTTGGGGGAGGTTTTTTTCCTATTTTAAAAATTAAATGATTTGCAGGTGCTTCGTGAGCAAGGGTGCCCAGCATGTATTTGCCCAAGCATGTATTCGTGTGTGCTTGCAGTCTAGCCTTAAACCCTCTGTGGATGGTTTGGAATGCTTACTCCAAATGACTTTTCTGAAAGGGTGGGAAGTGCCCATACTCCAGATGACAGACAGTTGAAATTAACCTTACACAAGAGCTGAACCGTAGGCTGATGCGGGGCTACTCACCTTTGGACTCACCGCTGGGAGGCCCTGTAAGAGGCGCTACATGCCTCCGCTTTGCCAGCTGTTGGCTGGCCCTGTTTTGTCTTCTGCTGTTGCTTTATTAATCAAACTTAGAATGGAAGTAGGTGAATTTGATTCGTTGTAATTCCTAGGATTCTTAGAATGGAAGCAGGCCAGTTTGATTTGTTATAATTCCTAGGGTTGGATAATTTGCCTTCTTCTCTCTCTTTAATTAATCCCTTAAAAGAGAATGAGGGCACTTTTCCCACAGTCATTGGTATAGGCCTGGACCTTAACTCCTGACAACCTGGTACCACTGGCCACAGGGCTGACCTTAGTTCTTGGAGCCCCCGGGTGACAGGAGGTCAGCACCTTTGAGGTGGTGGCGTGAGACATCTTCCAGGCCGTGCTCCTGGTGCTTGAAAACACTGCTTTGGAGCTTTGTTAAGAGAGAGAGGCCCTACTTACTCAGGTCCCACAGGCATTTGGGTGTTGACCTTTCTGTTGGCCTCTGCCTCTTAAGGAGAAAATACTTGAGTATTGAATTAGATCAGCTTTTCTACATCCAGGGACCCTGTTTCTCTCTGCTGAGACTGTGGTGGAAGAAACTTGGATTCAGTGGATGGTCACCAGGTAGCTTGGGCAGACCTGGGCTGCTGGGCCCCTGAGGACTCGCGTGCCTTTTTTCCTGTTCATGTATTCCTTCCCCACATCTTGGCCCATCTCAGGCCCTTCCATGCTCCTAAGCGTGAGGCACTCAGGGAGGTGCCAGTGGGACCTTGGGGCATACACTGGAGCTGGGTCCCACCCTCAGAACTATGCCTGACTGTGCCACATTCATGAGAAAGCTGCTTTCACACTTCCTGGATGGAATTCTCTCATTTTTTTCATGTAAAGTCCCTGAGGTGATTTTTTTCAGATAAGTCTTCAAAGGCCAGTTGTAAATTTATTGATGTTTGGTATTGACAAAATTCACTTGTTTAGTGGTGCTAAGTCATACTATGTAATTTTGTTGGACACAGTTTTCATTTCATTTTATACTTTCAGAGGAGAAATGGAACTGAATTTAAGTGGTCAGAAATATGTTTCAGTGTTATCCTGATGTAAAAACAGGAAATGTGGTGAAGTTTCATTGTAACTCTAGTATGTTTTCTCTTTTGTCCATTAGACTACATGAGGAAATAATTGACTTTTATAACTTCATGTCCCCTTGTCCTGAAGAAGCAGCAATGAGAAGAGAGGTGGTGAAACGGATTGAAACTGTGGTTAAAGACCTTTGGCCGACGGCTGATGTGAGTATGTTTTTTGGGGTTCTGTGCTGCACGTCACCTGCAAGTAAACGTAAATGCCCTGTGGTTATGATGTGTAGGCTGGGTCCACACAGACCTGTTTCTCGTTGGCCCAAGGCAGCAGTTCTCCAGGTGTGGTTTGAGAAGGCCAGCGTGGCCTGGAATGCTAGGAATGCATGGCTCCCGGCCCACCTGCACCTGCTGCCTCAGACACCTGAGTTGGCCCGGCCATCTGTGTGATGCACTGGTGTATACTCAAGTGCGAGGACCATCGGCTGAGGGATTTGTTTTGGGGGTCGGGTGGGGGGATAATGTGATTGTTTCTCTTAAATTCACCTTAAATTTAGAAATTTCACCCTGTTCCCTACTCCTGCTTCCCTCCTCCCACCATACATGGTAATATATAATGTGTTCATTTTGTAAAACTGTCGCACGCCACTCTTGCAGTGCAGGAGCAAGTGCTTTTTGACTTGTGGAGTGGGGCCTTCTGGAATGCTTGGTGCAGGCGGCATGAAGCCTGCCCCCGAGGCTGGGCTCAGTGGACCAGCGGGGCTGGCTCTGCCGCAGCTGTGAGGGGCATGTGTGCTCTTGGTGGGTAGTGGGCAAGGACAACCCAGGTTCTGCTCCTTTTTAAAAATGATACATATTTTTGGCTTTAAACTTCAGAGCCCTAGGACAAAGCCCTGCTCTGCCCCTTAGCTGTGGGTTTAAGAAGAGGTTGCAGGGTTTGAAGCTAGCTCTGAAAAGTCCTCAGCTTTGGGGGGTTATAGGCTGAGGACAAAACTTGTTTCACTTCTTAATTTAATTTTGAGTTTTAAAACATTCCTTTTTGGGGCATGTCTTTAACTTAAAGGGGATTTTCTGATTGATTGTTACGGGGTCCCCTCTATCAGTTTCCAAGGTGGTTTTATCTTTTACCCAAGGGTATAGTGAGAGCTTTCTTTCTCTAAGAAATAATGGTAATGTGACTGCTTGGATTGTGGTATACATTTTAAGGCAATCACTCTTTCTTTCAGGTACAAATATTTGGCAGCTTTAGTACAGGTCTCTATCTTCCAACTAGGTGAGTATGTGACTGCAGGGGATGGGCTAGTGTCTGTGCTTATTTGGGGGCTGGGATGTGTCTGTGCAATATTAAGGGCTACAAATAGATTCTTTGTAATTGAGTCTAAGGTTAGAAATGCCCGCTAAAGGAAAAGACTGTAGTTACAGAGGGAAAACTGGCAGAAAGTAAAATTTAATTTAGTGTTACGATGAATTCATCGCTTTGCATTTTTTCTCTCACACTTAATTTGTTGGGGTGCAAAAATGCTGGATGCTGGAAACGTGAAGAAGACAAGCGGGAGGTCTGTGGGAAGCCAATGCAATAGAAAACATTCTACTGATATTTTAGGACATGTGTTTGAAAAATTGATCTTATGTTTTAATGAAGAGTCAAGCAAAATTCTATTTAAATGGTATTTTCTAAGGATTTTTACCTGATAGGAAAATGATAGTATTTTCTCATTAAGGATTCTTGATATCCAAATAAATTTCCTGTGCACTGTCTCATTAAAAGTTTAACTTCTATTAACCCACTGCTAGTTAGCATTTGGAGGCTGAAGAGGCTATAGTCTCAGGATTTGGGGGTTGACGTTGGCAGGGACAGTGGGTAATTGAACAGGTTCACTGTCTACAGGAATGATCAGTGTAGGTAGTGCCAGCGTAGTTACCGGGAGAGCAGGGCTTCAGCCTGGTGTGGGGGCAGGCATTTTCATCTGAATCCCCTCACCCACCTAGCGCCGTTGGGCGAATAATATAATTTTCTTGCTTTCCATCTTACTCTGCACATACGGAAGTCCTCCTGTAGGTCATGAACTGCATTTCACCTCCTTAGGGCCGTAGCCTAGTGAGATTGTGTCTTGGCATTTCGGGGAGATGCAGGCACATGTGCCTTAGTGCTTATCCTCCCCACACGAGTGTGTAGGCTGTTGCGAGGGGAGCAGTGGCTGACATGCATTTTCTCCTGTCAGTGACATAGACCTAGTCGTCTTCGGGAAATGGGAGCGTCCTCCTTTACAGCTGCTGGAGCAAGCCCTGCGGAAGCACAACGTGGCTGAGCCGTGTTCCATCAAAGTCCTTGACAAGGCTACGGTGAGTACCTGGCTTCAGCCCCTCCACCCGGTAGGAGCCTTGTCACAGCCCAGGTGGCCGCAAGATGTGCCTGTGTCACGAGCTTGTGGTATTTTACACAGTTATTGGCTACAGTTTTGAATAATGATCTACTTCTGGCATAGACAGGTGTATTATGTTTTTGTTTTATAGTTATGATCACCAACTGAGAACTTGTTTAGTGACAGTCTGAACTTTTAGGATTGTGAGCCCATTAAATGGCTTGGAATGAAAATATCTGATTCCGTCTACTTGTGTTAGGATGAATAGGAAAGGAGATTCATATCTGAAACGGGACACTGACATTCAGGTGCTGCCCATTTTGGAGTGTGTGGCTCAATGACTAAACCATGGTTTTTATGATTCCCATTTGCTAAGTTATATTCAAGAGGAACAACTTAGCTGTTCCTTTTGTTCCAAAAAATGTACATATATGAAAAGCCTCTTATCTTTGGGAGAAGTTTGAAGATGAGACTGTTTCTGGTGTGTACTTGTTAAGGTTTATGTCAGTTCAAGATGATAAGCCCCTCAGGGACTGTGAGGTGCTTGCCGGTTGTATGACAGTTCTTGGCTCATCTGTGCTACTGGCTAGCATTTCATTTTAAAATTTGTGTTTCAACTTAAGTGGTGCGTGATTTACATCCTCATAGGGTTTAGCAGAGTGTAAGTTAAGGTGGGAGCCTCCTGCCTGTGTGGTGTTAGGGGAGGGGACATTCAGGTTTTCTCATTGTCAGGTGCTTTTGATTGGGGCTGGGGGAGAGTTTTAAAATGTGATATATTCACTGAAAAATGCACACGTACCAGGTGCACCTATTGGTGAAAGTTAACGAAATACACGTGCCCACGTCACTGTCATGTGGGCTGGAGTGAGTGGGCAACACCAGAGGCCCCCTCCAGGCCCAGGTTCCAGAAGAGGCTGTTGGCTCTTTTTGTTAGCCCGAGACCAGCTCCGGCCAGCCACTTTCTCAAATACTTACGGGCCTTATTGCACTTAGCTCTCCCAGCAGACACTGATGCTGTTCACATTTTACAGGTGAGGAAACTGAGGTGTGAAGAGGTGAGGTAGTCCAAGGTGGGTCGGCGGCAGTGCGAGGCAGCACCTGTGTTTAGCCCAGGCCGCTGCTGTCTGCTGCTCCTCTGTGTGTGCCAAGGGGAGTGGGGAGGTGGGTGGGAATATCGACAGGCGACCTCCTTTGGAGTAGGGGAGCCGCAGTCTGGCTGTCCTGAGGGCACACAGTAGATTGAGCAGTTGTTGCCATAACTGCTGAGTCCCAGTGACCTTATTACTGTGGCGTGTTGGCTACTAAGTACCTTTTCCTCTGTTGCCTGAGGTCCAGTGTAGACTGTTGGGAGAGCCTGGAGCCTGCCACTGCTCCTTTCCCAGGCCTGTCGCGGGCATGAGAGCCCGGGGGGTGGGCTGTGTTTGAGGAGAAAGCTTGTCTGTTTGGAACAGTAACCCCAGACTGAGTGTTACAGAGTTACTCCCATCTCCAGGATTCGGGGTTCCTGTCAGTGAGTGTGTGCAGGAGTAGGCGGGAGAGTGCCAGGCGTCATTGTGGGGAGGAGTCCATGAGATGGAAAGGAAGCTGCTGCTTGAACTCTGGGTGTCGGGGAAGGCATAGCCATTGAGTGTTGGCTTCTTCCGAAGCAGTTTCTGATGAGTCCTTTGGGAAAGTATTTTGTTTCTCTGCCTTCTTAGAACGTACTGGCCTCAGGGCTTACCCTGCCTGGTGGTCGCAGTGGTGTCCAGGTGACTCTGGCCACACTTGCCTGCCCTCACACGCTGAGTCCTTGTTGTTTGCCCTCAAGTGTAGACTTTAAAGCCCAAAATAGGTGTGTACTGAATGCACTGTCCCTGCATTGCCTTTCACTAGCATTTAAACTTTTCATTAGCCCCTGATTGTTTTGGTTAAAGGAACTCCTTTTTTAGTTTTTTAAGGCTGAAGGAAACATTGCCTTTTCTTCTGGAAGGACACAGTTTACCGGTGGGGTGGAGGGCGGGGAGTGAGTGTGTTTGGGCAGTTGCTGGGGAAGCTTTGGAGCGCCTTTCGGTGGCAGCTTGTTGGTGAGAGAGAGTATTTAGAAAAAAATCGCCTTTTATTTGCTGAATTTTTTAGGGGAAAAATTTTTTTAGTAAAATTGTCTTAAAGAGTGAAAACCCAAAGTAGAACTGTGTGGAGAAACAATAACAGTATAACACACAGTTTAAAAAAGGGCTTTGAAGTTACATTGATTTCAAAAATTCTACCAAATAGAAGTGGGGGTCCAAGCACCTCTCCCCACCTCAGCACACAGGGTGCGTGTGGCAGGGATTCAGACTCCTGTTCCCTGTTGGCTCCCTCCCCTCCCCTCCCCTCTCTGATGCTTGGTCACCTCTGGTGCCCATCCAGGGCTGCAGGGGCTGGGCAGAACGTGGGCCCTGGCTGTGAGGGGCTGGGGCCTGGGGGTCATCCTGGGTTCAGGGACTGCTGATACTGACACATGTTCTCTGACCCCCTTTCATTACTTAGAAAAAGCCCCACATCTCTGTACAGCTTTGGCAGCATTTTCATGCCCGACTGTGGAGAGTCCTGCATATTAAAGCATTTTTTAAAATGAATTCTTTACAGGTACCAATAATAAAGCTCACAGATCAGGAGACTGAAGTGAAAGTTGACATCAGCTTTAACATGGAGACGGGCGTCCGGGCAGCGGAGTTCATCAAGAATTACATGAAGGTACTGTGCTTGGTGGCCCAGCGTGGCAAGAGTGCAGGACTGGAGTGCTTACGCGTGGTGGCCTTGCTCCTACAGGTGCTTACAGCTTTCAGCTGCACACAGGAGTCTTTCATAATACAACCTACCTGAAATTATTTCTCCTACAATATTATTTCTCCTACAATATTATTTCTAGAGATAGGTTAAAATAGCTGTTTTTAAAATTTGCTTGTTTTGAGTAACATTTAAAAAAGTTGACAATTATTTTAGAGAGCGTTGTTAAAATGTTCTTTCTAGTTATTACAAAGAGACTTTGCCTCTAGCTCAGTGTGCCTCATTTGCAGGTTTTGCCCAGGGGTCCACTGGAAGTTGATAAATTATGATGTGGCTTAGGTACACTCACTTTGGGTGGTCTCAGTGCCTGAGGATGGGCAGAGAGACTTGGTTGAGCTGACGTATTTGGGACTCTGACCAGATGCATGGTATTAAATGGTGGTCATGACTCCTGTTACAGCAGAGGCTGTGCAGTCCTTAGCAGGGGCAGACGTACACCTGGGGGGTGGTGACCTCTTACCGTAGAGACTGTGCAGTCCTCAGCAGGGCAAATCCTGTTACAGTAAAGGCCGCGCAGTCCTTAGCAGGAGCAGACCCACCCCCCGCCATCTGGTCCTGTCTCGTTCCATTTTCAAGGGCCTTGCCCTACAGGTTCCCTCTTTCCCCTTGTCACCTGGGCTGAAGGAGCATGTCTGCCCCCAGCACAACATGAACAGCAGTAGCCAGGCTTTCCCTCCCTCCCGCCATCTTCTGCCACTCTGATTGGCACCCTCACTCCGCTCACCTGCTCGGGAGGCCCCCGCTGTCCTCACAGCCTCCGTAGCAAGCACATAGATACTTGAGTGAACACGCTGTTCACTCCCTGAGCCCCTTTGTGCCTGTGCTCCTTTCTTCATGGTGGGGCTGCACCCCTGTTGAGTTGTATCCTGGGGAGGGTGCCACAGTCTTGATTTTCATAAATCCCTCAGGAAATTAATTCTTAGTGTGTCCCGCAACCAAAGTTTGAGACTGAGTGGCTGAAAGCCTTCAGATGGGCAAGAGGATTGATGAAACGTTCCTTTCTATCGTGTAATTTGCTACGTGAACTCTCTTTGAAAGTATGCTAATTACTCAGTAAATCTTTTTCTTTTGAAATTTACAGAAATATTCATTGCTGCCTTACTTGATTTTAGTATTGAAACAGTTCCTTCTGCAGAGGGACCTGAATGAAGTTTTTACAGGTGGAATTAGCTCATACAGCCTAATTTTAATGGCCATTAGCTTTCTACAGGTACGTATGCTTTCTTGAGACTGTTTCTGTGGAGGCGTGTAAGAATAGACTCTTCCAACCAGTTACCTTGTGGGTTCCAGCAACCTTTGCTCTCCTTGCACTATTGTGTTTTAATTTGGTAGAGGTTGATTTTTCTGATGCTTGTAATAAAACCTTCTTGATCATTGCATCTTTCTGGATGCTCCTTTGCAGCTCACTTTCTACTGGGTGTGACTGTTAGGGCAGGGGTGCCCATCTGGTTCTGTGGGTCCAGAGTGCACGTTGGTCCAAGCCCAAGGAATCCTCTATATTTAGAAATGTGCATTTCATGGTAAACAGTGAACATTTATTGGTACTTGTCTGTGATTTGTGTAGAAAAAAATTTGTCTCAGAATACAGTTGAGTACCACATATGAGAAAAGGATTTACCAGAGAGCCTTTTCAGACCAATGAAACATCATTATTTTGTCTTAAATTATATATGGTCCTTGTTTTGTTGAGTTACATGGAAAATCTATCAATTGAAAACCTATGTTAAGTGTTTAAGAAAGTATTAAATGCTGTGTTGTACTGATAAACTATACTTACACTTTTTAAACACATAAAATCGTCTCTAATTGAAACAGTAATTATTTCATTTACATTTTCTTGAGTGAAGAATTCTGTTCTTTGCAAAATCTTGCCCGTATAACTTAGTTACATATTTCTCCATGTTTGCCATTAATATTGTATTTGTGATTGTGCTTAGCAAGCTGTTTATGTCCACGATTTGGTAATGTTCTCATTGTCATGAATGCTATAATAGTAGAACCAGTGGGTAACCGCCTGTGATGATCGCAGCTTCCTTGGTCTGTCTTTGCAGAGATGCTTTAAGAGTAGTGAAAATGGAATTCTGTGTCTGTTTTTTTGTAGTTCTAGTCACACTGTCCTGTCTTCACTTTCCTCTCTGGCATGTGGCCCTTTCTTCCATAGTTTTTGGACATTATTTTGAGCTAAATACAGGCTTCTGTTCTTTACTGATACACTCCTGACTTGAACTATTTCTGTGGCCTTGTAGTAACAGCTACTACTTAATACTTTGATCATGCATGTGCCATGTGCCAGGCCTGGGCCCAGGGCCTTCTGCCACCCGCTCAGGGGGTCCTTTCAGTGATCCTGTGACCCCACAGGAGGCCACCATAGCATGGGTGGGATTGCTGTGTTCACTGTCACATCCCTGTGCCTTGTCCAGTGCCCAGAGCCCATCCTGCCTCAGCACTGCGACTGTGGCAACATCTGAGTTTCTTGACTAAGTGAGGGGAAGAGGCCCACCCTGGCACCAGACAGGCTTTTGGATATGTGATTTTGGCTAAAAGACGAGGAATAAGGAAGGGAAAAGGTGAGGCTAGAATCGGAATCCTCCTCTTGCGTGATGGAAGCGTGCAGATAACTCCAGGATTCTTCTGAACCCTAAAAACATTTGTAGGCTTTTGAGCTGTAGCTTCTCCTGGCACTCTGTGTTATAAATATTTTCAAGCACCGTGTTTCTCTGAGGGCTTTCTCTCATGTGGCCTTGACCATCCCTTTCCAGTTGGCACTGTACGATAACGATTCTCTGTGATGGTGATGGCCATCTCTGCATGGTCTGGCAAGGGACCAGGCGCCACACGTGGCTACTGAGTATTGCAGTGTGGCCAGTGAGAGCAACAGGCTGGATTTTTAAATAATTTGTTTTAATTCATTTAAATAGACGTGTGGGCCATGCAGGTCTGGACAGCTGAGAGGTGTCGTGGACAGTGGTTTAGTTGGGAACCAGCCCAGTGCCTGCTTTTGAAGATGGTGTGGCACTGAACTGAGAGTGGTGCTAATGTGTGTGACAAGCAGGATAGAAGCTTGCTGTAAATATTATGATACAATACTAATTACCTGTACACAACTGAAATCAGTCCTTTCACTTTCTGGTTTTATGTGATACTGCAATGCTGTTTGGTCTAACACTGACCCCTGTTGGTTGTACTTCAGCATAACAAAATTGGGATGATGAGAATCTGAAATTACATCTACCATCCAGATGACTAAGCTTTGCAGAATGTGATCAACTTTTTTGCCATTATTTGGCAACTGTGGTTAATCAGTTATCTGTGTTTGCAGGAAGTTTGCTGTATGGATTACCAGTTTCAAAAATTAAACTACAGTAAAATTCAGATTAGGCCGTTGTATTCCTTTTGAACACTCCTTGTTGAAGAAGCTGCTGTTCAGGCTTCCTCGTGGTGCTGGTGAATGAGTGGGTGCCACACACTGGTGTTTCCTGGAAGAGGCTGCTAGACAGTGGACTTTGTTGTATGCTGTTTTCTTTAGAACATGCCATGAATCCATACAACTTGTGGGTGCATTGCTTTTACAGTTGCATCCAAGAATTGATGCCCGGAGAGCTGATGAAAACCTTGGAATGCTTCTTGTAGAATTTTTTGAACTCTATGGAAGAAATTTTAATTACTTGAAAACTGGTATTCGAATCAAAGAAGGAGGTGCCTATATTGCCAAAGAAGAGATCATGAAAGCCATGACCAGTGGGTACAGACCGTCGATGCTGTGCATTGAGGACCCCCTGCTGCCAGGTAAGGGTGCCTCCATCTGCACTGCTGGGAGCCAGGCTAGCCTTGGGGGTGTGCCGGTGACAGGGGGCTGTGTGGGGGCCCTAAGAGCCCCGGGCAGTTCATTTGCTCTTGACGCAGGTTTCTCTTACACTAACAAGTTAGTAATGATACTTTCAGAAATCCTTATTTAATGCTTCTAATTAACTTTTGTCTTTTCAGCTGTTTACAGTCTATAAGTAGAATTAAGGAAAATCTTTTATTCTGGTTATAGAAGTATTACATATTCACCTCAATCATTTGTTTCCCAGAAATATGTAATACAGAAAAGCATCGGATGCCACCGTCTCCTCTCATTTGGACATGTATTTCTCCACTTTTTCCCTAGGTGGATATTTATATGTATTATTGCCATCTTGTTGAATGTATCCCACGACACAGACACGTTTGTCACTTGGCTTTTGACTTATTGCTTACCCTCAACCCTTTCCTGTGTGTGTAGGTTGCATTTTGTTGTGAGGATTGCCTCATGGAAGAGTCTAAGGCTGGGCACCAGGCTTCCTGGTTTTATTCCCATTGGTGTATTTAAGGATATGTATGTTACCATTCCTTTGTTGACAGCCTTTTAAAATCTTGATCTATCTGATAAAAGCATGTGTTATGCTTTTCAATATACATTTCTTTAATGATTAGTGGGTTAAACACATTGTTATTTATGAATTCCACGAATGTTGATTGAGCATCTATTAGGTGAGATACCATTCTTATGTTGGTGATAAACTCAATGACAGGTGACAGAATAGGTGGTGGAGAGCCCAGCTGCAGGTGCGTGGCCCTGGGCCTTCTCCTCTGTGTGGTTCTGTGTGCTGTCCGCCCAGTCGCTGGCTGCCCTCTCCTGCTGTGTGCAAGGCCTGTGTGTGTCAGGGAAGCCTTTCTTGTCTCACATGTCGTGTTTTTCCCAGTTTGTTGTTTGCATTTGTATTTTTTTATTCAGCTCCTATACATATTTTTAAAAACCCTCAGATTTAATGGTTATTTTTGTTTTATGGCTTCTGGGATGTGAGATTTATTTATTTCCTAAAATACATCTCAAGGAAAACTTGTGTTTTGTGTTTGTAATGGTGTGATTTATGCAGGCTCGTGAGTGGTTTTCTTGGTAACATGGTGTGGCAGTGTCTTGCCCTTCTTTTTGTTGGAGACATTTCCGTTGTTCTCAAGTGTCTGTGGAAATGTACTCAAAAAACAAAGACTGACGTAATCACTGAGATATGATAAATCTAGAAAAGATAAAATTCCAGTACTTAGAATATATGTCCTTTAAAAAAATTCATATTAACCTGATTGTGAAGAATGAGTTGTATGTAATTTAAAATTCCAAACAGTGCTTTCCTTATGAAAATTAAGCTCTTGAATGGCTTCCTTGGTGACTTCTGTGACAGCTTCCTTTGATGTGCTGTCCCAGTTTTCCACACATGAGCGTTCACATTCCATGCTAAAGGATTTCCTTCCTGCAGGTTTCAGTAGTGTTGATTGAGTTGTGATGCACTCCACTCAAGGGTGAGCTGACCTTTCTCCCTGTCCTGTTGGGGCACTGTGAGGCCCCCTGATGCTCAGATCTGCAGTCACAGTGGGTCGGTGCTGCTGATCTGCACAGTGGTAGCCTTTGGCTTCCTGGTGTTTCTGCCACCTGGAGAGTTGGCTTTTTGTGAGCTCGCTCCATCTGTGAATGGCAGCTGCCTCCTTGGGGTGGACCATGACCGTGTGGGCGATGGTGATGCAGACCAGATCCCTTGGCACTCACAGACTGTGCCCTATGCCATGGTGATTAACTGGGCACTTGCCGGTGCCGATTGCCATGTGTGCCCATGGTATTCGCTTATCTGGGCTTTGCTGGTAGGGTCTGGAAGAGTTTCAGTGGTGAGGACCTGCTTCAGAGTAACTTGTATGAGAAGATCCAAAACGTGTGGATGATGGTGTGCGTGTGGGGAGAGTCTGACACATCCTTTCCGCTGCAGGGAATGACGTTGGCCGGAGCTCCTATGGCGCCATGCAGGTGAAGCAGGTCTTCGACTATGCCTACATAGTGCTCAGCCACGCCGTGTCGCCGCTGGCCAGGTCCTATCCAAACAGAGACGCTGAAAGGTAATGGGTTGCATGTCTGTGTTGACTCAGCGTGCCTGTGGGATGGTAGTTACCCATTTTCTGTGTCATTTACCTCCATGAAATTTATGAAGGGATGTTCTGTCATATTTCAATAGAATTTGGAAATGTTGGTGAAGGAAGGCCTTCTAGGAATGTGGGATGGTGTTTGGGATTCATCCATGGTTGAGAGTTGAAAATTCCTTTTTTTTTTTTTTTTTTTTTTTAAGACAGAGTCTTGCTCTGTTGCCCAGGCTGGAGTTGGAGTGTAGTAGCACCATCTCAGCTAACTATAACCTCCGCCTCCCTGGTTCAAGCGATTCTCATGCCTCAGGCTCCTGAATAGCTGGAATTACAGGTGCCACCACTACGCCTGGCTAATTTTTTTGAATTTTTAGTAGAGACGGGGTTTCACCATGTTGGCAAGGCCAATCTTGAACTTGCAACCTCAGGTGATCTGCCTACCTCTGCCTCCCTGTTGGGATTACAGGCATGAGCCATTGTGCGCAGCTGAAAATTTCTTTTTTGGAGGTTTGACATTTTCTTCAGGGTC
Source organism: Cacajao melanocephalus (assembly GCA_963573385.1). Classification (NCBI taxonomy): domain Eukaryota; kingdom Metazoa; phylum Chordata; class Mammalia; order Primates; family Pitheciidae; genus Cacajao; species Cacajao melanocephalus. Next base: position 101,133 of record CAUYLG010007727.1, read on the forward strand.
TTTTGTTTTGGGGAGGTGATTTCTGGCTTTTAAAACTTCAGTACAATGTGCTTTTTCCCTAGGGAGCCTTCAAATCATAAACGTGAATGTATCTGAGCACCCAGTCCCTGCCATCTTCTCTTACGTACACTCATCCCTTGTTCTACATTTTGGGGCATTTTTAGAGTCCCAAAATGTAGCCAGAAGTATTTTCTTCTGACCTAGATCGTGCTGTGGTGGTGGAAGTAGTGGGATTGGAGCGGGTAGGTGATGAGGTAGGAATGGGAAGGAAGAGTAACGTTGTCGAGAGTGAAAGTGGAAACGGTTTGATAGTTCTGTTCCCTGGTGGATGGTGGAATAAACAGATTTTGAGGCTTGGTTCAGCAGCTGCTGCAGGCGCTGGTGGTGCTGGAGCTCTGTGTGTTCCTGAGCCACTGTCTGTTCGCTGTTTTAGGCGGAGCTCTGAGACTCACGTAGGGCGCTTGTCTTGATAACTGTGTCTCCATTCTCGCCTGTGCAGTGGGAAGTGAAATGTCAGCACAGTGTGATCATCGTGGGCGGGAAGGCCATGCTCCCCTACTTAGAACTGCATTTCACAGTGGTCTTCTGTAGGTAGATGTACTGCGATCCCAGGGTATGCTTGAGTTGAATCATTAGAAGTCATATGTATTTGTAAACGTATTTTAGCTCCTTTCCTACTGTCCTTCACCTAGCGAGGTGATCCGTTAGGAGTGTAAGGTAGTGCTTGAGAGCGGCTCTCAGCTCCCTGACACCTGTTGTACTCTGTTGGTCTCCAACAATGTCCCTTTGCAGTACTTTAGGAAGAATCATCAAAGTAACTCAGGAGGTGATTGACTACCGGAGGTGGATCAAAGAGAAGTGGGGCAGCAAGGCCCACCCATCGCCAGGGCTGGGTGAGAGATGAATTCATTTATATTCTTCCTAACCACTCACTGGCGTGCTCATGCAGAAGTGCCTCTCTACTCCTTTGTGGTAAATTGGTCAAATTAAGAAAATAGCTAGTTTTTCTGATGAGCATTAATTAAAAACATGATAAGATCTAGAGTAGCACTGTCCAGTAGAAACAGTGTAATGCATGCCACACATAGAATTTCAAAGTTTCTAGGGCTGTGTCAAAAATGAGAAAGAAACAGGTGAAATAATTTTAATGTATTTTATTCAACTCAATTAAAAATATTACCATTTCAACATATGTAATCAGCATACAAATTACTGAGATATTTTATAGCTGTGTTTTGTACTAAGTCTTTGAAATCCAGTGTGTATTTATTTGTACTTAGAGTACATCCTAATTAAGATGCTAAATTTTCATTAAAAATACTTGATCTATATTTAGATTTTAGAAAGTTCACAACTGAAGATGATTTATGTATTCCCAAGTTGTTACAAAGATGTTTAATGTTTTCCAGTAACTAATTGAATGTAATTTTTAAAATTAAGCAAAACCTAATGTTGGGTTTGTCGGTCACGTTAGCAGCCTTCGGGAAGGCTCATCAGTACCCATGACTGATGCCGCCCTGGTAGTGCCACACCGCAGTTCTCAGGAGTTACTAACCAAGGCTTTGTTTCCCTTCACAGACAACAGGATCAAGATCAAAGAGCGAATAGCCACTTGCAATGGGGAGCAGACGCAGAGCCGGGAGCCCGAGTCCCCCTATGGCCAGCGCTTGACTTTGTCACTCTCCAGCCCCCAGCTCCTGTCTTCGGGCTCCTCGGCCTCCTCTGTGTCTTCACTTTCTGGGAGTGATGTTGTGAGTGCCCTCCCCTCCTCCGTGTGTCTGTTGGACAGTTTGTGTCTCTGGTAAATGTCCATAGCAGCGAGCTTAAAATCTCCTCCTTAGTTTTGCTCGGGTTTTGTTTCTGTGTGTGTGTGTGTCGGGGGCACCCCGTGATGTCTGCACCAGGCTTCCTTTCCGCCACCACGAACCTTAAGAACCTGGCTCATGCGGCTGTCGAGGGCAGCCGTCCTTTTCACAGTTGAACTACAGTGGGCTTTCTTGAATATTTTTTAAAAATCTATTTGGAAATTAAAAAAAAAAAAATTTAAATCCAAGTATCTCTTCTGTATTTCCTTTAACATTCAGTTTTGAAATTACTTGAAGGAAGTCTGGTTAGATTGGGACTGCCTGTTCAGAAGCTAGACTTATTCGAATAACCTTTCATAGCCAGCCTGGATGCAGGCGTTTCTTTTCATAGCTTTAAGGAAGTAGTAGTACACCTTTGTGGTACAGCTCTCCTTACTGTTTTTTGTACTGGGTTCAAGGATTCAGACACACCGCCCTGCACAACGCCCAGTGTTTACCAGTTCAGTCTGCAAGCGCCAGCTCCTCTCATGGCCGGCTTACCTACCGCCTTGCCAATGCCCAGTGGCAAACCTCAGCCCACCACTTCCAGAACATTGATCATGACAACGAACAATCAGGTACGTGGCCCTCTGGTGCCCTTCCTGGTGCAGCCCCGGGGAACAGCATCTGAGCCGTGAAATGCACTAGAGGAGATTGGTGGACTTTTACTTAGAAGAATAACTTTTTGAGTCTTCGGTAGGTTAGCCTTTGCGATCTTGTTCTAGGAAATCCTCTCTTTTTTGTGGTATTGAGGTCCGCCATGTACAGTTTTAGCAGCAAGACTTTGGTTCTTGAGTGCTGCCGTGGCTTTCCACAGCGGCCAGGTCAGCTGCCTTCCTGCACGTTTCCTAACTACCCAGCATGAGACCACTGTCTTGGGTCATCTTGAGAGAGCGACTCATTTGTGGCCCACTTAGCCGGGTGCCAGGCAGCACCAGACACTTGTCCCCATTCCCCTCTCAGAATCTCAATGTTGAGACTTTTACAAAGTTTTAATGTAAAATTATTAGACTTTTTTCATGTTTTTAATAAGGCATAATTTCTAAGGCTTTTTCTGTTAGAATATGTTGTCTGTTTTTAAAATTTAGATAAAGTTAGAAATCTAAAGGAGAATTTTGTAAATACTAAATTTTGTCTCTACTTCAGATTATATATCAGTTGATCATGTGTGGGTATAAAAGCCAACATGTTAATTGACTAACTTAGTAAAACCATTTTCTGAAATGTAGGGTATAATTTGAGCATAAAACAATGTAAGTACACGCAAAAGTATTTTGACTCATTTCTTAGAGCTTTGCACTTGCTCTGGGGAAGACATTTTCACAGGATCCACCCTGAGACTGGCGGAGCTTCTGGAATGCTGGCTCTGTAATGGCCCACAGAGTTGATGAACAGAGCCAGCCGAGGCCCAGCCAGACACCGTAATGTGTCTTAAAAGCCTCTCATTGCTGCATAAGTGTACAATTATGAGGCAGTTATTTACACTCTGAAAATGAATTCTACCACAGATAAACTCGCTTGCCTTTTTATGGTCATCACATTGGCTCTGACGTCCTCAGCCGTGTGTCACAAAGGTGTTTGTTTTAACCACCCACAAGCCTTGGGGCCTCGAGAGCCCAGCGCGGCTGCTGAGCTAGAGAGCCACACTCCGCGGCTGCGTGTGTGGTTCACGTGTGGGGTCTAAGAACGCTGAGGGTTTATAGGTATCTCAGAAGACACTTGGCCACAGTCGCTGTCCAGAGGTTGTTGGAGTAAATGCGTAGGATGCCAAGATGCGGCCAGGTCAGTGCTGCAAGTCTGAGAAAAGGGGTTCTCCTTAGCGCGTCTGCTGCTGACAGTAACGGGGGATGCAGACATAGAAATCCCCCAGGACCTGACAGCAGACAGGGAAGGAATTGCCGGCCGCCCCACGGCCGATCAGACTCTGATCCCTGGGTTGAGCCTGTGAGTAGGGGATTCACCACGGGGCTCTTTGCAGAGTTCTGAGTGACAGTTGTTATTCTGGTGATTCTAATGTTTTGAATCGTTTGATCTTCAGTGAGTTTTAAACTTTATGACTTGGATTACTGGGCGTACTTTATATTGCAATTGCTGTTTCAGAACATAAGATATTTCCAATTCAAAGCACAATATTGTTAGGTTATAGTCAAACAGCCTGCTTTATGGAGCCCGCATGCAGCTGTGGTATTTACGAGCTGCCTTTGGTGGTGCTGAGCTTTAGAACATGGACGGTTTTCCTCTGATTGATTTGGTACCCATGGCTGTCTCTATCATTTTGTTCCTAGACCAGGTTTACTATACCTCCACCGACCCTAGGGGTTGCTCCTGTTCCCTGCAGACAAGCTGGTGTCGAAGGAACTGCGTCTTTGAAAGCCGTCCACCACATGTCTTCCCCAGCCCTTCCCTCGGCGTCCCCCAACCCGCTCTCGAGTCCTCATCTGTATCATAAGGTACAGCTCTGTCCCAGTGCAGTCACCTGCCCAAGCTGCCACGTGAGAGGGGGCGCTGAATGTTTTCTCCTCCAAAGAGAATTCCAGAGAGATGATTTGAAAATGGAATTGGCTTTCTTGTCGTTCAGCCTCATGTTTGCTTTTCTTTCCAAACAAAACTTTAAAAAGTTAAATTATTTTAAGATGTAATGTATAATTGGTTGCCACAGACATCTCTTAATTCCTCTGTTGAACTGATTAGCATAAAACTGAAATTTAAAATAAGGTTCAAAATGAAGATGTTTCTTTTCCCATTTATATACTTCATTTATATGCTAAATACTGTGGTTTTCAAGAAGCAAATGATAAAACCAAGAGCACATCTTGCCATGATGTCCCATGTATGCTGCTGTCATTCACACGTTGCCTGATCCCCGCCCGGGGTGGGAGCAAGTGTCAGGGCGGGCAGAGCTGTGTGCTGGGCCTCAGCAGGGCCCTGGCATGCCTGCCCTGTGGCTCTTCTCGAGTCCAGCTGTGTGCATGGAGAAAACAGGTTATATTAAGTCCCTGTAGTCCTGAAGTAGCTGAATGACTGGGAGAGCCATGACGAGGGTCTTCCAGGTCGGCCCCCGTCATGCCTCCTATTCCCTTGGGCTCTGTGGGTGCTTGGTGCTTTCATCGGTGTCCACACTTCTTCCTCTGCTCAGCTCTTCCTTTGCTTTCTACTCCTATTTTACCAGTAAGTTTTTTATTCTTGAGGCTTGCCGCTTTGGCTCTGTATCATACGATGGTTGTTTTTAGGAGTTAAGTAGTAGAACATTTCTTCTTAGATTTATCATCGTCCTCGATAGATACATTCAGGGTGAAAGAACAACTTAGCACAAGGGTCCCTTCGTGGCATTTTGGCTGTCCTTTCCCTGCCTCCCCCTGCTGTTTGTCTTGCTCTGAGGCTTCTCTGAAGCTGGCGTGCGCTTCCTCTCAGTCTGCTTGGCTGGGGACTTTGCAGTGCAGGGGATGTACTTTGGGTGCAGCCCAAGCACAGGCTGCTGCAGGCTGGGATTGACAGGCTGCTGAGGGTGAGCGCACCAGGCCCTGGCACGTGCGACTCGCTCGGTTGTTTCTAGAAGGTCACAGTTGGGGGAAGAACATGACAGGGACCTTCTTCTTTCTTTTTTTTGGAGACAGAATCTCACTCTATCCCCCCCGGCTGGAGTGCAGTGGTGTGCTCTCGGCTCGCTGCAACCTCTGCCTCCCGGGTTCAAGCAAATCTCATGCTTTGGCCTCCTGAGTAGCTGGAATTACAGGTACCTGCCACCACACTCAGCTAATTTTTGTATTTTTAGTAGAGACGGGGTTTCACCATGTTGGCCAGGCTGGTCTTGTGCTCCTGACCTCAAGTGATCTGCCTGCCTCGGCCTCCCAAAGTGCTGGAATTACAGGTGTGAGCCACCGGCACCCAACCAGGGACCTTCTTATTTCTGTGGATAAGTAGAACAAGTTAGAAGTGAGGTTCTACTGAATTTGGGTGGTTCAATCATGGCGCATGTTTCTTGCCTTCAGTCAGTCGCAGAATGGGAAGAATGCTTTTCTCTCGGCTGGAAGAGTTGGGAAGTCCCAGAGGGTAGCTGTCCCTCCCTCCTCCCTGCATAACATCACCTCGGTGCCTAATGTGCTCACTGCCTGAGGACATGGCCATTGTGCCTGGTGTCTGTGTCTGGCTCCAACACCGCTGTCTCTCTCTTTCTCCAGCAGCACAACGGCATGAAACTGTCCATGAAGGGCTCTCACGGCCACACCCAAGGTGGCGGCTACAGTTCTGTGGGTAGCGGAGGTGTGCGGCCCCCTGTGGGCAACAGGGGACACCACCAGTATAACCGCACCGGCTGGAGGAGGAAAAAACACACACACACGCGGGACAGTCTGCCCGTGAGCCTCAGCAGATAATGGCTCCTGGCTACGTCAGCCTCCCCCACCCCTCCGCAGACTGCCCCACGGCCTCGGCCACCAGCAGGGGAACCGAGACCAGCACCCCGCACGTCAGCCGGGCTCGCGGCACGCCCGCCGCTGATCACTCTGCATGTTTCTTTGTGTGGTGGTCGCGTCCATCTTCAAGAACAGCTCGTTGTGCTCATCTGTGAAGCCTTATTAAACGTGGACGTTGTTGTCTGCCTTCCCAGGATTCTTCATTCAGTGCCGAGGCAGGTCGGGCTCAGGAACTGCAGGGACGTGAACATGCACTTGCGGTTTTGCAGTAGCCGTGTCTGTTCCTTCACGGTTTGGTATTTTCATTTCCTGTTTGTCAAAGCAGCTGAGGAGATCAAACCCCGTTCGTGTGTCTTCCCTCCATGGAGAGGCTTGGGAGGTCATTGTTTTACTGCCCTCACATTTTGTTTGAAATTTCAGAACTGTTTTTCTATGTAAATATTGAAAACTTATGATTTGTGCAATAACTCAGATATTTTTTATTTAATTTCATATTTTCACATAAGTTATATTTAAGGGAGGAGGGAATTTTTTTTAAACAAGCTTAGGTCCTTTCCCGAGCTGCATTTTCTAAGTTGGGTCATCGTGTCGGCTGGTTGTCTGACAAGCATCGTTACGAACACCTTGATGAGGGGTTTGGGGTTTTATTTTGATGTCTTTTCTTTTGGTCGGAAGTGAGTGAAGGAGCCGGGGCGCCCTGATGGTTTTCCAAAGGGCTCGCTCCAGAGCCATCTGACGGCTGCCCGTGGCCCTGCTGTTGGGCTCAGGCCGTTGTCTTGCTCTGACCACAGAGTTTTAATGTTTTGGTTTTCAGTTCTTTTAAACTGGACAACAAATCCAGCATTTCAAGTGCCAGAAGTATAACTTTCTAAGGAGAGAAGGGTTGTCACAATATAAAATCTTTAGGAAAATGTGAACTGGAAAATGCTTCGGTCAGTTTTAGTGACATAGCCTGTGATGATGGGTCTGGTGACTATTATTGCGGACCATGGTACCCAGTTTTAGGAATGTGGAGAAAGGAATTCTGTTGATTCCGTTGAGGAATCTGTAGCGTATGCATTCGTTCTGTTAAGAGCAAATCTAGAAGTGCTTCAGCTGCCCAGTGCGCCGTGGGGAGTGTTTTCATGGATCGTGTCGCAGGAGAGCACAGCCCAGCGTTGGGGCCGGACTGCTGGCGCCCGACGTCGGAAGCATACAGGTATACTATGCAAGTGTATTCTGCCACAACAACCACTGTCTTTGTTACCTTTTTTTGAACAAGAATATATCCATCCTACCTAACCCTGAGTTTTTGGAGCACCACAGTTGTCCTGGGAGTTGGTTGCATCTTGTAGGCCATCTGACTTCCTGTTTGTAAAACGGGGGTCTGGTCTTGCTAAACACTACAGGTAGGTTGGTCTTTGAAGTCCACTAGTGGAGAATGTCGAGACAAGATACTTCTTACCATGACACCTGATGGATGTGCAGCAGTGGGAGTTCTAGATTGATCTCTGAATGTGATGGACGCCCAGCAAGGACAAGCTTTCAGATGTCTGCGGTCTGCCCTTTTGAAGCAGGACTGGCTCACTCTGTCATTGGAGCTGTCAGCTGCGACTGCAGGTTCGCTAGGCGGCATTCCAGAATAGAGTAGCACACTGCGCCTGCAGTTCTCGATGACCGAAAGTGATCGAAAATATTTAAAATATTTAAATTGTGAACCTATTGATAAAGAATATTTATAAAACTGATCTGTAGGCCTGTACTAATCTCTACACATTAGCAATATTGACTGTAAACCCACATTACGGAAACCACTACGGGGCCGGCGGGGAGTGTCCCGTGGGGTGTGCATTTTAAAGCTCGATTCATAGACCCAGGTACCATGTTCCATTTCCGTCATGGTGAAGCAAATGAATTGGCCTGGCTACCACTGTGGTCGCGTGCTACAGGTTTGACAAAAAGATACCATGTTTCGATTTTTTTGTGTGTGGACAACAATATGGAAGCTAAAATTGACATATTTTTATGTAAAGTTTTTCTATTCTTTGATTTTTAATAAACTTTGGAAACCAGTTTTGTGTTTGTGTTCAAGTATATGCTCTCAAGGGTAAGAGTGGCTTCCACATTTTCAGGTTTGAATTTCTAAATGAGGGCAGTGCTTTAGCCAATTATTCTGAATAAGATTCAGAAGAAGGCAGATGATCCCAGTCCTGAAAAGCAAGTTATGGCAGGGAGATTATGTTATCACTGATAAAGTAGGAGGAGGTAAAAATACAAAAATTAGCCAGGCGTGGTGGCTGACACCTGTAATCCTAGCTACTCGGGAGGCTGAAGCATGAGAATTTGCTTGAACCCGGGAGGTGGAGTTTGCAATGAGCTGAGATCGCACCACTGCACTCCAGCCTGGGCAACAGAGCGAGACCCTTTCTCGAAAAAAAAAAAAAAAAAAGTGGGTGAAGGTTCTAGGCTTTGCATAAGGCCTATATAACAGTAACAGAAACCTGCTATCTGTCCTCACATTCTGATGCTAACAGGAATTCAGTAAAACCGTTTAATTGATTCTAATATGCAGTTTCTGGCAAGCTGCTATGTGATACTATGTACTTAAGACTGGGGGTGGGGCGGGGGGGTGCTTTAGTTTCTTTTAGGTCAACACTGTATCACTTGTAAACAAGACGTTACAAACCACCAAGCAGTCATAATGTAGGTTAAAATGTGACTGATGTTTGGAATTTATTTTAAGACAGTGTCTGTTGCCCAGGCTTGAGTGCAGTGGGGTGATCTTGGCTCACTTCAGACTCCGCCTCCCAGGTTCAAGCGATTCTCCTGCCTCAGCCTCCCAAGTAACTGGGATTAGAGGCACCTACCACCACGCCCGGCTGATTTTTGTATTTTTAGTAGAGACTGGGTTTCACCATGTTGGCCAGGCTGGTCTTGAACTCCTGATCTCAGGTGATCCGCCCACCTTGGCCTCCCAAAGTGCTGGGATTACAGGCGTGAGCTACCGTGCGCTGCCGTGCCCTGCTGACATTTGGGATTTATAAGGAAATGTGCAAGAATTCTTCTAGGCCAGTCAGTAAGCGACAGAACTGCATGTCCCAGGATGTGCAGCCCCTTGAGTGCAAGTTCTAGAGCCATCAGCAGCTCTAGAGTCCTGCCAGTTGTCAAGGTGGGCATTGTGGGTAAAACATGCATTCCTTCCACCTGGAGAAGAGCAGTCCTGTCCTCGTGGCACCTGGTTCCTAAGAGCGTTCAGAAGCCGCTGACAGCACCGCATGGCAGTGCTGTGGGGAAGACAGCAGGAAGTGGGGTGGGACTCAAAGGCCTTTCCAGGGGGCAGGGCCCCGTGCAGCTCCCGTGGGAACTGCGGTGGCCAGGGTGGGGCGAAGAAGTGGGGCAGGCAGGAGCTGAGGTGGGCCTCCAAGGGAACCTGAGGGCTTATAGCCAGGGGGTGTCTGGAGGAGGAGCCTGGGACAGTGCTGAGGTGCCGGGCACTGGAGGGGCAGACGTGACTAAGTTAGCCTCTATGTTGGAGGCGGGACTGATGGGTGAGGGGAGGCGCTCTCAGCCTGCCCTGGGTTTCCCTGTGAGTGGTGATGCTGCCTATGAGCCACTGGAACCTGCAGGAGGGCTGCCTGGAGGAGGCTTCCAGGAACAGTCACTGGAGCAGCTATGTTACAAGGGAGCCAGAGGCACCTGAGGTGTCAAATGGGTCCCGCTCTCCTTGGAAGCTGGGAGTACTGGAAGGTAAGTGCCTTCTGATGTCAGAGTGAACCTGTCCAGGCCACTGTGTGACCATCAGCAAGACCACCACGTTGTCTTGCTACCCCACGCACTGGATCTCATGTTAACAGGTAACCCCCTTGTGACCAGCTTCCGTACGTTCCTTTTGATTTGCCCAGGGTCTTGAGCGCCACCTTTCTGTGAGACGCCCAGAGGGCCCTGTAAATGCCGTGCCCGCCCAGCATGCCTCAGCCTGAGTATAAGCTGTACGCAAGGGAGGTGGTGACGTTTGTAATCCAGACATGGTTTCATTGTGACTGTGTCACCTGTGATGCCCTAAGCCCTGAGAGCTTGTCAGGTGTGTGTCATCCTCCTGTAACTTAGCAATCCTTAGGTGAGTTTGACTACCTTTGGTTAAAGTTAGCTGCTTAGAATGGACAGCGCCTTCTGTTAGACACAGACACACATCCCAGACACCCCATACTGGGGGCTAAGCCTGTGCTTTAAGAATGGCCCAGAAATATATTGCCTGCATTGTGTCTCCATGGCCTGTCGGGGAGGGGTCCTGCTAGCCCTGGATTGCAAGGGTAAACCGCCTGGTGTCATTCATGGTGAGTCTTATCCTATGACTTGGTCCTAGAGAAGGACTGGCTAAGGACATCAGAGGTCTTGAAGTGAGTTCCAGGCAAGGGCAAGAAACCAAGACTTTTCATGGAGTTCTTAGGTAAAGGAGGGGGGTGTGGACCAGTTGCGCTGGGAGGTCGGTTCCTGTCCCCCGGGAAGCCATGTAGCTGTGGGGTGAGCTTGCCCAGGGCTCTTTTCTCACTAGCGTGGATGTGGTACCCTCTGCCTAGGCCTCTGAGATTGAACGCTTGGAGCTCGGGCAATGCTCATTGTCCTCAGACGGTGCTGTGGGGTCACTCACACTTGGGTGAGACTCGAGGCAGATTCCTGTCACTCCTGCTCCCATTTCATCAAGTCCTGAGTGAGATTTGTGGTCATGGGTGCAGGCGGCTGTGGCGAATCCAGGTCTCCACAGACGGGAAACCTCCATACATCCTGCCATGTCACTGTTGGAATTTCCAAGTTGGGAGGAATCTGAAGGACCAGCGAGAGCAACTGAGCCCAGAAAATGAGAAACGAGTCCGGGGACATGAAGGGCTTCTCAAGCTCATGTGGCACGTCTGCGGGGTCCCTGAGAGCGCTGGGCCTGGCTCCCATACCACTGCTCTTTGCAAAAGCCTGCAGCCCCTTTTTGTTCTCTGACAACATCTAGAGAAATTTCTGAGTTTACATTATGTCTGCTTACATTATGGTTGAGCCCCTCCAGGTTCTGAAGATGAGGCTTGTGCCTGTGGCTAACAGCAGGGGGAGCCATTCAGGGACACGGTGGCATCACTAGCCGGGTCTGTGTGTGGAAATGGTGATGGTAGAACGACATGGGCTCACGAAACGTGGGAGGCTTCCTGGTGGACGTTTTGTGGCCAGTGTTTATAGGATGCTGCCAGCAGAGAGCCGGGACCGTGGGCGCAAAGGCTGGAGTTAGGAGCTGGGGTGTACGGAGCCCTGCAAGGGGTTGGCAAGGCAGGGGAGAAGGGAGTCAGTCTCGCTGCGCTTCAGGCTGCTGCTTGCTGGGTCATGTGTCCACTAAAATCAGCTAACATAATCAGTACAGGGCCTCTGTTTTGGGAAATTCAACCCCAAATCTTTAATTTGATTTAAAAAGCTTTCCAGGATCTCACTTTTGCCTCCATTTCCAACCTTGCTGCTTGGCAGTTATTTCTGTTAGAAAATAGGTATTTTCCTCTTAGTGTCCCCAGATGTGAAAGAAAAGTCATCATAATCGATAGTCTTGGGTCTAACAAAGGGAGCCTTTGCCAGAAGGGGACCAGTGAGCAGGCTGATCACCCCGGCTTCTAGTCTCCATTGTGCTGCTTCCTGCCTGTGTCCTTGGGCACATCACGCGACTCCTGTGCCCCAGTTTCCCCATCCCCACAATGGGCCGTTGTATAGATTGAAAAAGTAAATGGACATAAAGCGCCTGCAGCCGCGCCAGGCCCTGTGTGAGTACCTGGGCAGCACTGACTCATGTTATTAGACCTCCTGGTAGGCCTGGTGCAGGAAACCAAGCCTGTCAGTTTAAAGGGGAGTAGTGGGAGGAACTCGTTTCAAGAACATGCAAAAGGGAAAATATTGTAATACATGGCTTCCTATTTTCCTTTCCCCTTTTTCTTGCCTTTGAATTTATAATGTTGCTTATTTGGTATTTAAGATTCTTGCTCTGGAGCTTTGACCATTTTGATGTAAATATTTAGTGTCTAATAAATGCTGTCATTTGACATTCTGGCTACAGTGGTTTTCATACTATTTTAGGGCAGCACAGTGGGTAGATATTGCTAGTTACTGACCCAATATCTACTTTCCTTGATTACTTCCAGGATTGCCAGATTTAGAAAATGAAAACGCAAAACTCCATGTTACATTTGAATTTAAGTAGACAATACTTAATATTGCATGGGCAATACCAAATATTGCATGGGCAATTTAACTGGGTGTCCTGTATTTTATCTGGCTCAATTTTTTTTAGATGGCAGAGTGCACAGCTGAAAAGATAACTTTAATAAAATCCTTGCAGCTAGGGGCGGTCACAACAGAGTGCTTTCCTTTGGAATGAAACTTTTCTAGGAGAAAGTACTTTGCTTCCCTCCTTGGATTCTGGGTGGAATTCAAATGCAATGCTTGAAGACACAGCAGCTATGTTGTAACCATGAAGGGACTAGCTGTGTAGTAAGGCTGACAGAGCAGGAAGCTGGAAAGGTCTCGGAGTCCTGAGGCTTTGGTCCTTCTTTATATGTTCATATACAACGTTTACATGAAGGAGACACCCATATCTGTTTATGCTACTGATATTCAGGGCTCTAAGTTGAATACAATTTTAACTGATACATTCAGGAAACACATATATTAAACAAAATCTCACATGAAACTCCATATGGGTTGCTCTGGTTAAAGCAATCTGGTAAGGAGGAAAAAGGGGACATAGCTTCATGGCTTGAATTTCTGCTCCACTCCCTCACCATTCTCCAAGGTTTTGGGGGATGTCCTGTGGAACCCCTGACTTCCCATGGAATACAGCTTTAAGCCAGCAAACCACCACCTCTTTCCCACTCTTACTTTCATTTTCATTTACTCAACCCTTTTGGACATGGGTTGAGGAAGGTGCCCTGTGGGTTGCACAAATGACTCCTGGACTGATCAGAGCCCTGGATCCCATAGCAGGAGTCGGGAGCTTCCCCAGGCCTTGCAACTCCCGGCCCTGGTTGCTGCGCACTGTGGAACCTGCCTGTCAGGAAAGAGCAAGGGAGCCCGCTCCGCTCCGGTCATTTGTCCGCCTCCCAATCCAGATAAGGCACAGGCTGGTGACCTCAGGGGAGTCCCTTCCTTGCCCCCTTGGGAACACTGGCCCCACCGGGGTGCTGGTTTCACCATTTCATTACCAAACTTTGTCACAGACAGGCATCGGGTGAGTTTACAGCTCAACTTGAGGACGTAGCCCTGGGACAGCATGGCTGGACTGAGCTGTGCACAGATGCCTGCTGCGTGCTGTGGCTCCCCTGCCCCTGGACCCGGCATTCGAGGCCTTCTGAGACATTCTGCCCTCTGAATGCTTGCCTCTCCATTGATCTGTCCTGAGTGGCTTATTATTTTTTAACATTCAATCAGTCATATATCAGTAGTTATGTAAAATGTAGAAAAAATGTGAAGAAAAATGAAATGGAAAAAGAAAAATTCTGAAAATATACAAAATAGAAGCCCACGCTGTTCTGTTATTGGATTCAACAGACCTGAAACTCTCTTGCAGGAGCCCCTCGGTGCCACCCACAGGCCACGCTCGCAAACTGCACCCGGGGCTGTGCTTAACGCCCAAAGCCTCCCTCCGTGAGCTGCACCCAGGCCTGCTCCCCACTCTCCTCACCAGCTGCACCGTTTCTCCCAAAGCCCACCCAGAGGACCATTGACCCTTTACTCTTCTTCAGCCGGCCGGCCCCGTGGCCCGGGACAGCTCCTAGTACACAATGGTTCGCTCTTGTGGGCAATGCGTGGAGGCACACATCAGGGTCTTGCTTTTCAGAAGGAGGTGCTGAGACCCGGGTGCCGCCTCTTCCAGGAGCCATGGATGCCGAGGCTCGCCTCCAGAGACTCCGAGTTAAACGGTCAGGAGGGAGCCTGCAGCCCAAGAGCGCTGAGCGCCAGGCACACCTCCCTTGTGGCCAGGATGGGAGGCTTCGCTGTTCACGTGGCCAGGGCGGCCCTGCCAGAGGAGCTTGGCTTTGCCACCATGTGAATGTGACTGTCTGTGTTGATCAAGTCGTGACCTCTCTTGCTGTAGTTGCTCTTCTCTTCTTTTTCCTGTTCTATTTAATTTTTTCAAATGCTGGTGGCCTCAGTCACTAAATTTTTTTTACCACTGCTCATGAGCAAGACCTGTCATGTGAGACTTGCACCAAAGCATGGAGAGGGCCAGGCCTGAACCTGCCCCGAACAGGACTTCAGAACTGGGCAGAGTGTGGCTCCTTCTGGTGGGGGCTCGGAGCTCCTTTCCAAAGGCGATGGCAGGACGGGATCCACAGTGCTTGGCCCTTTGGTAAGAAGGCATCCCTCTGGGCAGAGGTGACATGACATGGGCAGGGTCTCAATGCTGCTTCACACTGTTTTGGGTGCAGAACAAAGGGCGGCTGGAACATTTTTCATCTGGTCTGCCCCTCTCTACGTGTCCTGAATTTCTAGCTTGTTTCAAAATGGTCAAAGACCCATGGCTGGCCTGGCACAGAAGGAGTTGTGCCTATGTGTAGGGATGCGCTGGCACTTCTGTGTCCCCTTGTATATCCCCAGGGACAGGACAGCCCTCTGCCTGTTGGCTCCTCTCCTCAGTGTCATGTGAATGGGGACCGGCCGTCCTTCGGGACTCCCTCCTCCTCCACCTCTGTCCACCTGCTCCGGTGGCCATCCCTTCCACGCGCAGTGTGGCTCTGCATCCCCGAGAGGCCCGATGACTCCCCTTTTCTCTTCTCTAGTGTTGGGTCCCGTATTTGTCAGTTAATTACCTATTCATTATAAGAACGTATTTCTCTTGTGTCATTATTTAACTTTTCAAATTTATCTTCTTTACTCAATAAACTGTGAGCATGGGTGTTGGTTCCTTACGGGCTCAACACTGCCAGGCACGTAGAAATTGCTTGGTGCCATTTCACTGGCTTATGGACAGGTGACCACGCTTCTCTGTGCTTCTGTGATTCCAGGCCAAAGAAAGCCAGTAGCAAGCAAATAGCAGAGCTTTAGTGAGTAAGAACCACATTTTACCCTGAAAAAAGCAGCAGGAAAAAGAGTTTAAACTCAAGTTTCCTTTATTAAAAAAAAATTGAAATCTAGTTACCTACAGCTGCTCCTTGACTTATATGATATGGTTAGGTCTCGATAAACCCTGTATAAGTCAAAACTACATTTAATACACCTGACCTAACAAATGTCTACCTTACGTGTGCTCAGAGCACTTATGTTAGCATACAGTTGGGCAAAACCATCTAACACAAGCCTATTTTATTATTAAAATTGGTATGTAATATATGTACATATTTTAGTACATGCGATAGTTTAATATGTTCATATAATTTGTACAGATCAAATTAGAGTAATTGGGAGATCCATCACCTTAAATATTTCTTTATGCTAAAAACATTGGAATTATTCTCTTCCAGGTATTTTGAAATATACAATAGATTGTTGTAAACTTTAGTCTCCCTACTGATCTAGAACTATCATGTCATCCAGAAATCTCACTACTGGGCATATATCCAAAAGAAAAATTATTGAAGACACATCTGCACAGCATGTTAATTCAGCACTATTGACAATAGCCAAGATGTGGAGTCAACCTGAGTGCCCATCAATGATGAATGGATAAGGAAAATGTGGTGTGACGCTATTCAGCCATTTGCAGCATAGACAGAACTGGTGGCCGTTATGCTAAGTGAAACCAGCCAAGCACAGAAAGGTAAATACTGCATGTTCTCATATGTGAGAGCTAAAGTGGATCTTCTGTAGACAGAGAGTAGACCGGTAGTTACGAGGGCCTGGGAAGGTCGGGTTGGGGAGGGGAGATGAAGAGAGGTTGATTAATGGGTATGCAATCTCACAGAATTTATTGTATGCTTTACTGAAATCAAAACAGAATGGTTGTATGGGCACTCAAAGTTCTCCAAGTATGGTTTCTACTAGACATGCATGGCTTCCACACCATCATAAACTTGAAAAATCATTAAGTCAATCATTCGGTCTGTAATGGACTTTAATACAATGCTAAGGTCCTTCATTTACTTGTAACAATACTCAAGTAACATTGAATTACTCAAGTGTTGCCATCCTGGATAATTTTTTGATTTTTGATTTTTTTTTTTTTTAAAGACAGGGTCTTCTTGCTCTGTCTGGGGTGCAGTGGTGTGATCACAGCTCATAGCAGCCCCATACTCCTAGGCTCAAGCAATCTTCCTACCTCAGCCTCCAGAGTAGCTGGGATTACTGGCATTTGCCACCATGCCCAGTTAATAATAATAATTATTTTTTGTAGAGACAGAGTTTTGCCATGTTGCCTAGAGTAGTATCAAACTCTTGGGCTCAAGCAATTCTCCCTCCTCAGCCTCCCAAGTGCCGTGAGCCACCACACCCAGCCCCTCTTGGATTTTTTAAAGTGCCTGCTAGCTCATCAGCACAGGAGGAAGAGAACTTGAAGCCACGATGAGACAGATGATTGCCAGCGTTCTGCTTCATTTCAGTTCTTAAGTTCCTGGAAGGGGGCTTACTGATGAGTCTGTCACCTCGCAGGTGAGCCCTGCCTCCCTCCACTCCTGCACAGCAGAGAGCGCTGCGTGGTGGGCTAGGGTCTGGGGTGGGCACACTATGCCCCTCACCCCCGCCACGTGGAGTCTGGCTGAGGGCTCCCTCCCACCTGCCAGTCCTGGCGCTTCGGTGCAGGCCCTTGCAATTCTGGCTGTGCTGCGCTGTCTCACCCTCGAGAAGAAGGGGGCGCTCTTGCCTCAGCCTTGCAGAGTTTCTCTGCAGCCAAACCACCCTGCGAGCCTCCCCGCGCAGCCGGCAGCACGCCACTCCAGGTAGGAGGGGAGTCCCTCTAAGGCAGGCTGCAAATGAAGTTAATATTTTTTAAAGCCCCAGGTATTCGGGTTTTAAAAAGCCCAGGGACATGAGGCTGTAGTATTTTGCTCTATTGAAAAAAAGAAAAACCTGTAGAATGTTAACCGCGACAATGAGGTCGAAGCTACAGATGCTGCACCTCGGAGGGTCTGGGGGTCTCTCCCGCTCCCCAGGAGAGTCCATTGGCTCCCTCAGAAGGGCTCCTAGAATTGCTGAAACCAGCCTCACACCCGCCCAGCAGAACCTGCACCAAGCTCTGGGGCTACGTTCTGGTGTGGGCAGGGGATTTGCACCCTTTGTCGTTAGGGTACCCAGTATGCTGGGACATGAGTCTGACGAGTGGAGGGGCCGGGCCCCCTGAGGATGCAGGTCTGTTCTTCCCCAGAATCTGCCGTGGCTCAGCCTCAGAACCTCAGGAAAGGAAACAGGACGGAGAGCTGCCTGTGCGGGGAGGGCCTGAGTCCAGTTTCCGTCTAGCTCCCGCCGAGCTGTGTGAGTGGAGGCAGTGGCGTGCTGTGTCTGGCCCCTTGGCCTGGGTGGGAGAGTGAGACTGGCTACCTGGCGCGGTGGGGCTGGATGCAGGCCTGGGCGCTTTGCAAACTGCCTGGTGCTTTGCAGGTGGCCTCTTACCGAAACCTTCCCTTCCAAGCCCAGAGCCCTTAGGGCTTCCTGCCTCTCTACTGCTCCTCCCTCCCTGCTCCTCCCCTCCCTGGCACTCTCTGTCTGGCTGCCTGGGTACTGACTCAGTGGAGGGCCCCTGGCCCACCACCAGGAGACATTTCCCCATCAATGCCCAGGGCTGAGGAGGTGGCCGAGGCGCTGACTGGGCCGGAGGCTGGAGTCCAGGGCAGCTACAGAGGAGCAGCTGGATGCCGTGAGGCCTCAGGGACATGTCCCAGACACCTGCCTCGGAAGCCCGGGGGCAAAACAGCACTGAAGCCTTACAGGAGCCAGCAGGAGTGGGACCCTTCCAGATGGAGAAGCCTCCCAGCCCTGGAGCTGCTTCTCCCTCAGGGAACCAGGGTGCCGTGTGGGTGGAGCAAGTGAGGCCCGGAAGCCAGGGCCATGCCCAGTGACAAGAAGGGTCCCTCCCACATCTGGGCGAGGCTGGCAGTGGGCGGCCAACTAGCCAGTGGTGGGTCCTGAGAGCTGGCTTATTTGGGCTGTTAGGTTTATGGCCATATTAAGAGAACAGCAGTGTTGGTGAATGCCCTACCCTAGACACTCAAAGCCTACATTGGTGGTGAATGAATATTTCTTATTTTATCAGCGCAAAAAAGAACACAAAACTGTCTTTTCTCTCTCTCCACTCTTTAAGTAATCTTATTTCCTTTCTGCTGTGATTTCATGTCCTGCAGCTGGAGGCACCGGCAGGTCTGGAGAGGTGGGACTTGCTTCATGTCTTCCAGGCTGGCTCCATGGCTACCCTTCCTCCCACGAGCCCTCCGCACTGGTGCTGGGTGACGAGGCGGCAACTTGGTCCCCAGGTTGCTCTGGTTTGTCCTTACACAGTAGGCCTCTTCTCCAGTAGGCGTGTCAGGGTGGTCAGGAGGCAGGGGCTGGGGAGGGGTTAGGCCTTAGCCCTCCGGGGTATCCTCTGCGGGGAGGTGAGCAGCTTAGCATACGCCAGCACGTGTCATTGGGCAGGCTTCGGGCTGTAGGGGTCTCTAGTTGCCTGCTTCCTGGGCAGGGGCAGTGTTGGCTGGACATGCAAGAGTCAGACAAGGAGGTGGGTGGGTCATGGGGCTGAGATGTTTTGTCCCCCCAAAAAGGTTGAAATGTGACCGCCGGTGTTGGAAGTGGGCGTGGTGGGAGGTGTTTGGGTCACGAGGGCTGGCGCCTCCTGAGTGGTTAGTGCTATCCTCGTGGTCATGAGTTCTCACTGTGAGTTTGCACAAGTTCTGGTTGTTTAAGAGCCTGGTACCTCCTCCCTCTCTCTGGCTCCTTCCCTCCCCCAGAGAGGCATCTGCTATCCCTTTGCCTCCTGCCATGAGTGGAAGCTTCCTGAGGCCTCGCCAGATGCAGATGTTGGTGCCATGCTTCCCGTACAGCCTGCAGAACTGTGAGCCAAAGAAACCTCTTTTCTTGATAAATTACCCAGTCGCAGGCCTTTCTTTACAGCAATGCGAAGGACTAACACGTGGGGCCCACCAAGCTGCCTCGCAGCAGAAGGAAAACACTTCGGCCATTAGTTGGCCTTGCAGACGTCAGACAGACGTGCAGAATCTAAGAAAACACAGAACAGGCAGGCAGCGAGTGGGCTTTTCCTTCATGCTGGGTTATTAGGAGAGGGAGGTCCTAAATCCTGAGGTCTGCCAGAGTCTGGGGGTGTGGCCCACCCTTCCCTGAGTCATGCTGCTTTTGAGGCTTCCCACCTGTAGGTCAAAGCATCCTCCGTGAATGGACCAGGGTGCCGGGGCCACTGATCCCCGTGGCCGGGGCATCTGAGCATTTGGTGTTCAGCTCATTGGGGACTCTGTGGACACCAGAGGGCAGAATGGGGTCTGACTGCCTGCCCCAGAGCCCTGTGGGAAGTGGGCTTGAATGACCCTGGAGTCTGTGGAGGGAAGGCTGCTGGAGCCTGGCGTGCTCTCCTTTATAGTGGCTTTCAGTTCGGTTGGATCTTTTGAAGTCATTGGCCCTGGGGCTTGTGTCAGGGGTCCCTAAGACCACCTCCAGTGCTGGTGATTTTCTCAGGAGGACTCACAGCCCTCATCACACAGTGCTACCGTCACATCATGGTTCATCACTGTGGAAGGACACGGAGCAAGCGAGCAGGGGGAAGGCACATGGGTGGAAGCTGCCAAGGGCCTGTCCCAGTGCAGCCGCAGAGGACAGGATTATTTTCCCCAGTGTCGGGTTATGATAACACTTGTGAGGTGTCAGCCACAGGGAAGCTCTTAGGGACTCAGGCCCAGGGATTTTACTGGGAGTGGGACTCTAGGCACCTTCTGCCCAGCATGTACCTGAATTCCAGGCTTGGGGGGAAGCAGGTATTCAGAGGAAACCACGTTCGTTAAAGGTGGTTGAGGCGCAGGGAGCCACTCTCACCATTGGGGGGCGCTAGGGACCCTGCAGCCCACTGCGCAGGGATGGGGGCGCCCTGCTGCATTCCAGGGTGAGGCAGGTCGTTTGACTGGGAGGCGCTGTCTGTAGAGTGCGGAGGGGAGGGTCCTCCCGATGTTCCCAGGAGTCAAGGCAGCTCTTCATAGTGAATCTAAGGTTAGGTCCTGCACTAACACAGGCAGGCACCCAGCAGGCGTTTGCCTAGGGAGGGGAGGAAGGAAGGAATGCGAGGTGGGGCTTCCAGAACCCTCCCTGGGGACAGCTCCTCCATGGAGCGTAGTGAATCCCGCAGCTCCACCAGGCCCTCAGCTGGATGGTGAGTTTTAGGCCACACCGGCTCACTGTCCCTGTGACCTGATGTGAGGGCCACCAGGGCAGGAGTTTTAGATGCTTCCCCTGTGCTGTGTCCCCAGAGGCCTGGACACACAGAGGCTCAGTAAATACTTGCTTGTTGAGAAAGGCTAATCCCTAAATAAACCCCTGTGACAGGCATAGAGGGCGCCACTTGGCTTAGCTTGTCCCGCTGTCCTTGGAGCCTGAGGCAAAAGGAGCTTCCCCTTATGCAGCAGAGACCCTTCCCTTCTGCGGGAAGAGGAAAGGGGTTCCCTGGGAGACTCTATTCTGTTCTGGCACAGGAAGGGGAAAGGACGTGGCTGGCAAGCTCAGCGGGGGAACTGCGGGTCGCCCGGGGTTCCGCCCACAGGCTGAACGTCCTCGGTGGCCAGGGCCGGCTGGTTTCGGACTCGTGCTTTTGCCTCCGCTCTTCTGCAGGGAGGAAGCTGGATTGGGGAGTGGGGCAAGGGGAGGCTGGCGGCTGCAGGAGGGACGCTTCAAACCCAGCCTTTCTTGGTCTGTGGTCCGAGGTGAGGCCACACAGGGTGGTGCTGGCCTGTCCTTGCTGGAGTCATGGGCTTGGAGACTCGGGCCACACTCTGTGTTGTCATCTGCTCTCCTGCTTCCCTGTCCCCAGGGGCTACTTGAACCCTTCCTGCAGGGGTGACAGGGATTCATCCATGGGGTGGAACTCCACTCTCGAGGACCATGTGGCCCTCCCCTGGCATGGGCTGCCTGCCAAGGAAGCTACTGTGGAAGGCGTCTTGTGGGCTCCTAGGGGCTGCTCTGAGCTATGCAGGCTGTTCTCCACGAGGGGCATGGCTGAGGGACCCTGGGCTGGAATCCACACTCTACACCCTAGGCTGGTGCTGTTCTGTCCAGAAGAAGGGGCTCCTCCTCCTACTTCTCACAAATGGACCCTGTGGATGAGCAGGGACAGGGGAGCCTGGCACAGCCCAGGCAGGACGGGCGGGCTCTTCTCCCTATAGTGCCCAGATTATGACTGATAGCCCAGTTCCTGGGCTGCTGCTGTGTGTGTGACACTCTGAACTGCTTCTGCAGGTTCTGGTGCAGCCACAGTGTTAGGGTGCAAGGAGCAGGGAGGGAGGGCCTTGGAGCTGCCGCGGCTCTCGGAGCTTTGTCCTTAGTGCTTGCCAGCTTGGGGACTTGCCTGCAGCTCCCAGTGTGGCTGTGGGTGCAGACTTGAAGGACACCGCAAAGGGCAAAGGCAAGCTCGGCCTTTCATCTGGATGGTGGCCGGGCTGTTGGCTGTGCCCTGAGGGTAGGTTATGTGACAGCCATGGCCTGCGCTGGCTGGGGCAGAGCTGCTGGGTGGGAGCACTGTGGGGCGCTCACGTTGACCTCACTACCTGCCTGCAGCGCCTCTCATGCCTCTTCTAGTTGTCCATCTGAAAACTCTACCCAAGCTCCAAGACTCAGCCCAGAGTCACCTCCTCTGTGAAGCCACCCTGCCGTAGCCGACTCTCCAGGGAGAATTACTTTTAGAAGAAACGCACACTCATTCCACCTTCCTGAGGTGGCTTCTTGCTCTAGTGACTCAATCTAAAAGAGACAAAAACTGTGAGTTAATGGAGTGATTGTTGGCGCTCTTGGTGGTGTGTGTGTGTGCACGTGTGTGTATGCATGTGTGTGCCAGCACACACATAGGAAAGTGCATTGTTAGGCTTAGTAATCCAGAACCTGTCAAGCAGTCGCCCAGGGCTGCCATGGGGCCTGCCGACTTACCCTCTTACCATGGTGTTCTTACCTGAGACCATTTTCAGCTCGATTTCTGTTTGACAGGGTACCAGGTGAGACCCAGGTGACCTGGAAAATGACAGGGACACTTTCCATCTTTCCAACTTAACCTTTCCATCCTGACTTAACCTTTTCCTCTTTGACACTAATGGAATTAGGGCTCTTGACTGCCACTGATTTAAGGGGATTACGCAGGCACCGCCAGCGAACATGAGCCCGAGAGTTTAGCGCCTTTTGGCAGCTGAGAGAGGATGCTCTATACTTGGGCTCTGGGACCTCTGAGGAGACCTTCCTCAGCCCAAAGCCCAGCCTTGCGTTTGTCCCAGTTGAAGGCTTCCCAACAGTCTTCATGGGGTGCTTGCTGTGTGCCAGGCCCCACTTTGGGCTCTTGGCATGCATCAGTTTATTTAATTCTAACTGTGGCCCAGGAGATGGGTACTGGTATGACCATGGGAAAGGGATAAGGTGGGAGATGCGAATGAACTTCCCGAGCCCTCCTGTGGGCACCCTGGCACCCACCTCCTCCGCCTCCTCCAACACCTTCTGTTGCTTTTCCAGCACAGCCAGTGCTGGGCACTTGGGGTCGAGCATGGGGTGGGTTGAGAAGTGCTGAGAGGTCACTTTCTTGCTTCCCAGCACTGAAGACTGGAAGAATGAATGGCACAGATGAACAAGGCTGTCTGGCATCCACAGCTCGCTAGAGGCTTCACAGCTACGTGAGGGCACAGGGCATCTGTACAATAAACACCAATGGCATTAGTGCCCTAGGGCTGTGGGAACAAAGCACCACAGCCTGGGGGGTCTGGAACAACAGAAACTCATGATGCCCCATTTCTGGATGCTGAAAGTCCAAAATCAAGGTGTCAGCAGGGCTGTGTTCTCTCTAAGGTATCCAGGGGAGGAGGCTTCCTTGCTTCTCTGGCTTCTGGTGGTGGCTGGTAACACTCGGCATTCCTTGGCTTTGTGGATGCACCACTTAAATCGCAGTCCTCATCTTCACGTGGCCTTCCTTGTGCCTCTCTGTGTCCAAATGTCCCTCTCCTATAAGGACACCAGTCATTGGATTAGGCCGGCTCTAATCCCGCATAACTTGTCTTGATTTAACTAACTGCATCTGCAAAGACACTATTTATTTCCAGAAAATGTCATGCTCCGAGGTTCCTGGTGGACATGAATTTTTGGAGGATGCTGTCCAACCTGGGACACCAGCCAGCCCCTCACTGGCCTCCCCAGTCCATCCACGCTTTGGAGGTGGTAAATGGTGACTTGCTAGCGGCTTCTGTAGCAGCTGGTGATGGCAAAGAAAGGGCCTTCTTGGTTGTAAGGGCTGACAGCGAGGAGGACCTGGGATGTGCTGTACTGAGCATCATCCCTTCCCAGCGGCTCACTCCTTTGTGTGTCTGTGATTCGAAGGCTGTGGCATGCAGTCAGCCTCATGGAGTACTGGAATGACGGGCTCTGTGTCTCTGGAGTGTGTGTCAAGCCCAGGCCCCTTCCCCTGCTCCCCTAGTTCCCAGCGCTCTTGTCTCCTGAGAGAATGTAGTGGGTGTCATGTCCAGCTTCGCAGCTGCCTCCATGGAAACCAGGGTGGAGCTCAGACAGTGGGGGCCGTGTGACTGGGCTCCTTCCCACCCTCCCCCAGGTGCACACGGAGTCAGTGTAGGGAGTTGGAGGGTAAAAGCTTGAGTTTTGGGGCTGCACGGCTTGTGGGGACCCCACCTCATTTCTCCGCTAGGCAGACCTGGCCCAGTGTCTGACCTTTCCCGTCTACAAAATGGGGATACAAACCTTTCCCATCTATAAAGTGGGCATCCACCTCCGGGCATGGTGAAGACAGAGTCAGTACCCAGCCAGCCCAGCTACTTTTTGTTGTTGGCATTGCCCCACTGTGGCCACACACCCTTTCTGCCCCGCTCCTGTTCCCTTAAGTAGACTCAGCCTGTGGGATTCTGGCCTGGCTTCCGTTAGCGAGCAGGGCTTCATTCCCGCCGCAGCCGGCTGTGATGGCGTCTCGTTCCTCTTTCTCCTCCAATGATGCCAGCCGTCCTCCTGTGCCACCTTTGTCTGTCCTTGCAGTGCTGATGGGCTTTGCGTTGCTTCCACTTCATGGCTCTTTTGAAGAATGCCGCTAGGAACCTTTACACACAGGCTTTTCATGTGGACATATGTTTGTATTTCTCCTGGGCACGCCCGGGATGGAGCTGCTGGGTCAAATGAGAGTTCCACCTGTGGCTTCCTGAAGAGCTGCCATGGAGTTTCCAGAGGGGCTTCACCACTCTGCCTCCCCTGCCACTCCCCATCCACGCCACCGGGTCATGGTTCCACCCTCCCGCTGCAGCCATCCTACGGGGTGTGAAGTGACACTGATTTCCCTGATAGACAGTCCACAGAGACATGAACAGAGAGTGGTTGTGAGGGGTGGGACGGGGCGTGAAGCAGGGAGACGAGGGAGAAGGTTCTGGAATTAGATTGTGGTGGTAGTCACACAAGGTGGCAAATTGAACATACTAAAACCTACTGACTGGTACATTTCAAAATGGTGAATTTTGTCCCAATTTGAAAACATTCTGTTTCTCCTTTGAGACCCAGCTCTCACACCCTCTCCTCCAAGAGCCCGGGGCATCTCTGCACGTCATCCATGTCACTGGTGTGACTTTCGTGTCTTTGTGCTGTGAAGTGGACAGCGGACGCTTCTCCCTTGTATGTTTAACATGCGTAGTGTGGCGTGGCGTGGTGTGGCGTGGTGTGGCGTGGTGTTATGTGGTGTGGTGTGGTATTGGCTGCTCAGTATGCACCCTGCTGTCCACCACACTTGGGAAGTTTTGGGCGTGACACTGAGGTCAGCAGTGTGTTTGGAATCTGGGTACTGGAGCCTGCCTCTGCCCACAGCCCCCTCCATCTCAGTGGCTCCTTCCACAGCTCCCCACACAAAGATCCTCCACCTGGGAGAGATGAGAATCAGGTTTTCTTTTAAGAAAGAGTTGCTGAAGGAAAGCCAGTCCCTTGCAGTGATGTTGGTGAAAGAAAGTGATGACATCGAAGAAAGCAAGACGCTGAGGGAACATTGATAGCAGTAGAGTTTGTCCGAGGCAGATCTGGGGACCAAAACCCCTCGATGCTACCTTAGGAGTGTTCTGAGTTGCAGAGGTTACAAGCAGATTTTTAAGGACGAAATGAGGAGGTGTGGCAAGGCGGTCCCAGCCTGTTCACCTAGAGGGGCCCCCCTTCACAGTGGTGAGCTGATGGATGATCAGCCGAAGGTCCCGCGCTTCTGGGAATAGTCATTGTGAACATGGGGTCAGCCGGTTGCTGGAATTATTCCCATTAGCAGGAGGGATCAAGGAATTTCAGGGGCTGACTGTGGCCTGCTGCCCCTTACCTTAATTTACTGAACCTCTGATTGTCCCATTCTGTTTTCAGGTTCTTGGCCATAAAATATTGCTTTTGGAAAAATAAAGCTGGGAGTTGGAGTTTATGGTGGGGGTGGGGGACTTCCCCATCTGTGAACACAGCAGGAGTTTGGAACTGCCTTCTTTACTGCTCGAGAGCCAAAACTTGAGTGAAAACCAGGATGCTGGCGAATGTTGAGTGTCTAGCTGCACAGGAAATCTGGACTCAGAAGCCGCGCCAGGGCTCCGCGAAGCTGCGGGTGAGGGACGTGTGGGTGTGGGGGCTGTGGGACCCGGGGCTCGGGTGCTCACCAGGCTGGGGCACCACAGCCCAACCTCAGGCTGGCCATAAGAGAAACTGAGGCCTTCTATTTTGGGGGTGAAAGACCTGTCTTTCCAAAAGCAATCGCAGGCGGGAGCACCTGCACAGTCCCTGTACCACCTTTCCACCTTTCAATCAGGAAACCGCCCAAAGTGACCCCCCAGGGTAGTGGTGAAATAAACAGGGCACATCTACCCCTGGAAATACCATGCAGCCATTATGGACGAGGAAAAATATCCAAGACCTGTTTATTGTTAGAAAAAAAGTCCTGGAATGATAAATTGATATCGTTTACACATAAAAATTAGTGTCCCCATCTGTATGGATGCAAAGGCACAGAAAAGTAGCTGGGAGCCGGCGGCCAAGGTGGCCCTGCGCAGGCAGTGGGTGTGGGTGTGCTGCCTTTATTTCATCATGTGAATGTATTCTTGTATTATTTATGTAATAAAACTGCAGCAAAGACACCTATGCACTTATGTGCTGTTTTTGTTTTTGAGATGGAGTCTCCCTCTGTCGACCAGGCTGGAGTGCAATGTCCCAATCCCTCCACCTCGCAAGTGCAAGCGATTCTCATGCCTCAGCTTCCTGAGTAGCTGGGACTCTTGACTACCACCAAGCCTGGCTAATTGTTTTGTATTTTTAGTAGAAACGGGGCTTCACTATATTGGCCAGGCTGATCTCGAACTCCAGACCTCAGGTGATCCTCCCATCTCAGCCTCCCAAGGTGTTGGGATGACAGGCATGAGCCATTGTGCCCGATATGTGCTTTTTGAGCTGATGTTTGAAGTCTTTGGTAAAAATTGTAAAATGCAGCATGAAATATATTGTGTTTGTACTAGATGGCTAAGCAAAAGAGAAGTCCTTTTTTTCTCACATACAAGTTATGTTTATTTGATAATTTGAGGGACTCTTTTCTTATATCAAACGTTGCTGGCCTCAACATGCATTGGCTATTACATGCATAGAACAAATTCCTACAGATAGTTGGATTTACTGTTGGTGCATTTTTATTTTAATAGATATGCCTTAATTATACTCCAGATAATCTTTGACCAATAGACTCCTTCCAACAGTGCATAAGAAGCTGTTTGAACCCAGACATTGGCTGACCGTGGCATATATTGACATTTTAACTTTTACCAGATTAATAGGAAAAATAAGGTATTTCACTTGCTATTTAATTTGTACTTCTTTAACAACAAATGGAGACAAATATCTTCTTATCAGCTCTTAATTTTTTGTTTGATTGTTTGAGATCTGTTCATTTTTATGAAAAACTTTAAGCTTCTTAGAAATATCACTATGGTTGATTTCTAAATTAAATTTGTAAATTAAACCCATGATCTATCAAATATGTTGCAAAATTTTTTTCTGATTTTTGTTTGTTTGTTTTGCAAAATGGAAGTCCTTATTCCAAAAAAAAGTGTGATGCCTGTCAATGACATTTCCAAAATGCACGTGGGAAAGAGCACAGCTCTTGAGAAAACTGCCCCTGTTTGTATCCTGTGTGACCACTGCCAGGTTACTAAACCACTCTGTGCCTCAATTCTTTGTCTATAAAATGAGAATAATGATAACTCTACAGATTTGTTTGCGGAGTCATGAGTTCATCCAGGCAAAGCTCTCGGAATGCTTCCAGGTTTGCAGGACACACTCAGTAGATGTGGGGACAAGCTGGAATCCCCCTCCTCTAACGGAAGAGCTGACCATGGTGCCATCACTGCCCTATCGAGCTTGCAGACCAAAGCACCATGACATACAAACTCATGTCCAAGACCACATGTTACTCAAGATTCCACGTGTAAGTGGTCTCTGAGAGGTGGGTTTAAAGATAGTTTCAGTGTTTTTAGACCAGTCCCCATTTTCCAAATTTTCTACACTAAGCATGCATTGCTTTTGTAACATTTATTTTTTCTCTTATGTTTGTTAAAAGATGAGAGATTTTATTTTCATATGGGTAGTTTCTGGAGAACATTTATTTTATTTTTTATTGTATATCTTTATAGTATACAACATGTTTTCATGTATGTATACATTGTCAAAGGCAAAGTCAAGCTAATTAATATATGTGTTACCTCACATACTTATTTTTTTGCATGGTGAAAAGACAATCTACTCTCATAGTATTTTTCAGGAATATAACACATTATAATTGACTATAGTCACCATGTTGCACAATAGACCTCTTGAACTTACTCCTCCTGTGTAACTGAAGTTATATATATATCCTACAGAAACACAGCCATATGTATCCACAGCAACATGGATATGAGTATTCACTGATTATTTGTGTTTTTTTCCTTTTTTTTTTTTTTTTTTTTTTTTTTTGAGAAAGAAACGCAAGCTGTTGCCCCGGGTATAGTGCAGGGGCGCAATCTGGGCTCACTGCAACCTCTGCCTCCTGGGTTCAAGCAATTCTCCTGCCTCAGCCTCCCAAGTAGCTGGGAACACAGGCGCACACCACCACGTCCAGCTAATTTTTGTATTTTAGTAGAAACGGGGTTTCACCATGTTGGCCAGGATGGTCTCGATCTCTTGACCTTGTGATCCGCCCG
>CAUYLG010007728.1:0-31459 GCA_963573385.1 Cacajao melanocephalus
TCCTTACAGTAGAACGATTTATAATCCTTTGGATATATACCCAGTAATGGGATTGCTGGGTTAAATGGAATTTCTATTTCTAGGTCCTTGAGGAATTGCCACACTGTCTTCCACAATGGTTGAACTAATTTACACTCCCACTTTCAAAGGCAAAATTCTTCTCTTGAACAAATCTGCTTCTTGGTTACATCTTAAGGTAACCTACACACCCAGATATATCCCTTTAACACAATCTTTCTTTTTAAAAAAAAATGATTGGAAAAATAAAGATCAATTTTTTAAAATGTAGATATACAGGAAGTAGAGCCTCATATTTTGAATTTCATCTAGTAACTGAGAGACAAGACAGGTTTCTGGTCCCCATGGTTTGTGACAAGTTCATTCTCCTCTGTGCCCTGTTGCTACTTGCACTGCTAGTGGGTCTTCCAGGCAACAAATTTTTGTCTTGAATCATTACATGAGGATGAGATTTAAAACATGCTTTCAGGACACATGTACAGTGGTTAATTTGTGAATGCTTATGTTAGTTTTAAAAAACTACACACACACACTAAATCACATGATGACAATTCTTACAGATTTCCAAATGCCAAAGGAGGAATTCCATGTCTCCTTTGCTCTAAGTTTGGTGACAAAAAGAAATATGTCCAAGAAATTAAGTTGAAAGCAGGCTGCGCATGAGGAAGGAATTCCTACAGTTTAGGTGGGGAAACTGCAGGGTAGTAGAATGAGTCCTGGACAAAAGAACCAACATCCAAGGCAGCCCAACTGTCAGCCGCCGGAAATGCTAACATGCACAGATGTAAAATATGACTGAAGGGAGGAAAGGAGGAAACTTTTGAAACCAGACAGAGTGAGATTTATGTCCAGCCCAGCCCCCACCAGCTTTGTGACATTGGGCAAGGTACTGAACCACTCTTAAGTTTGTTTCTTTATCTGTAAAATTGGATCATAATGGTACATACTTCAGAGGGGTGGGATAAGGCTTTCATGACCCAATGCACAATGCCCATCAAATATATACTAAAGAAGTTAGCTATTTTCAGTATTATCACCATTATTGTCATATATAAGAATGTGTATCAGGTGCTTTGCACAATGAAGTCACATAAAATTACTGAATAAATAATGGCTATTATTATTGTGATGGTAGTAGCTTCCTTGATTTTTAGAATTCAAATTTCAGAAAATGATAGAACAGATTGTAAAACTGGGTCAAAAACTAAAGTCCTTCCAGCCCACATGGCCTCACTATACCCAGGCCCCCTCCCCACATGAGCCTCTAAACAGTGGCTTCTAATTCTTCTTTGGGCTTCCCTCCCTTGCTGGGGGGAATGTCCCTTAACACGACATGATGGAAAAGGCCAGTTATGATTTGGAAGAAGAATCTAGTCCCTAAGCTGAGACACAATGTTCTTCAAAGAGACAAAACAAAGGTCACCCTAGAGACAACTTTTCTTAACAGATGATTCTCCTGGGCACCAGAGAAGCCAAATGGACCTTGACTTGAATATCCTGCTGACATCCTGCATTTTGACAGCTACAATTCTTCCTTTTTCAATTTCAATTCTTATTGATTTTGAAGATTCTCATTTCAGAGATGTATGCCATCATTGTACTACAGTGTTTAGCAATTTATCTGTGCCTGCTTTTATATGCTAGATTGATCTTTTCCCACCGAAGCCGCAGGTGGGAGAGTGCCTGGGTTGCTATCTGGTGCCATCTCTACTCACAAGCGATTAAACTGAGACATTTCACACTCTCACCTGAGGAAAAAATGCTAAAGTAAGCCTAGTGCGGCGGGGTGGGGAGTTCACATTTGGTAATGAAGCAGTGGGAATTGGCAATGAACTCAATGAACTCCTTCTGAGAAGAAAGGCATAAATTAGGGAGAAATGGAATCTGAGGGGGGCAAGAGTAACAGAGACATTGCTCTGAATTTCCATTCAAAATGCCCAGAATTCCCTCTGGGAAGTCAATAGAGAACTGCATTAAATGATTAAATACTTGCTTGGTTCTGGTTATGGGCAGAAATGGTGAGCATTTTTTAAAAAACATGTGCAAATAGCTAGAAAAGATTTTACAAAGTGTGGAGAGGGCAAATAAAATGAACCTGGATGAAAGTATGTTTCTTATTGGCTAGTTTTTCCAAAAAAGAAATTTGAAAGTAAATAGTAAAATTTACTTAAGTTAATGTACTCATGGTGAATAACTGTAAGAAAAATGTTCCAAAATCTAGGAATTAAAGCATAACTCAAAACATTTATGGATCAAAATAATTACTTATCTTTTCTCTTTAGCCTAATTTCAATTGTTTCATCTGTAGGAACTATGATCACTGTGTTTTCTTTCTGCTGGTGAAGGTGTTAACACACTTTTCCTCACCCTTTCTTCTGTTTCCATTGGAAATGCTTCCCAAATTCCATGTAACATAAAAGGACTGTCAGTCATGGGCTTTCTCCCACCCCACTTAAATTGATCCTCTTGGCCAAATACTGCATGAAACTACTTATGCTAAAAAAAAAATGTTTTGAGTATATAAATAAAATGTGGTATGTATAAACCATGGAATACTACTCAGACATAAAACAGAATAAAATAATGGCCTTTACAGAAACTTGGAAGGAGTTGGAGGCTATTATCCAAAGTGAAATAACTCAGGAATGGAAAACAAAACATCTATGTTCTCACTTATAAATGGAAGCCAAGCTATGAGGATGCAAAGACATAAGGATAATATAATGGACTTTGGGGACTCGGGGGAAAGTTGGCAGGGGGTGAGGTACCCTATTGGTACAGTGTACACTGCTTGGGCAATGGGTGCACCAAAATCTCAGAAATCATCACTAAAGAACTTATACATGTAACCAAAAAACCATCTGTTTCCCAAAAACTACTGAAATTAAACATTAAAAGTTAGAAATCATGACTATCACATGGATATTCAACCCTTTATCACTTCATACTCACTAGAAAGGCACTTTTCAGGACCTTCATATATATATATATATATATATATATATATATATATATATATATATATGAGAGAGAGAGTTTATAGAAAATTCCAATATATCTGGGTTATCTGGGATCTACTTATACTAAAATATACTTGTTTATCTGAAGTTCAGATTTAACTTGGAATCCTGTATTTTATGTCACTCTTACACTGTGCCCACCTGTTCACTTGCCAATGCCCTTATTTATGTACCATAAAATGTATGGCTGGTCTCTCATTCCATGAGGCAGCAATTATCAAATGGCACCATCCTGTCAACCTGCAGGAATTTGAGATAAATTACATTATTCCCAACTGGTTTTTTAATATAGTCCTTACCTGGCCTTATTATTGCTACAGCTGAGGAGCCCCCAACCCATGTGAGAGCCCCACCATTGAGAATTATTAAGAGAAGAGACAGCTACTGACTTAGGGAAGGTGCAGTCTATTGCTCGTTGTTGACAGATAAGGGCTAAGACAGCCTACCCTAGGATACTTCAACTGGGTTGTGAGGGCAATGCTTTCATCTGAAGAAGCACTTGCCTCCCACAGCCAAAACAGGCTAACGAAAGGCTGTGGAAGTGAGCAGAGTGGAGTAAATGAGGGAGGTCGCTCTCAGCGAGGATTCACCTTTGCTCCTTCACTGATCCTGAGTGACCACTTTCCTCAAATGTGACCAGTCCATTTCACGTGTTGTTTGGTTTTGGTGGGAGTACGTAAGTCTGCATGTGACTACATGCCCATGCATATGTGTTCTTGGGGAAGTGAGTGTCCTAAAAAATCCCAACCTCCTCTCCACAATCCTTTAAGGACCTGGAGATCATAGTATGGTATGTAGTATGATCTTCTCTCAGCTTCTTTTGTTCTGAAGCATTTGTGATTACAATCCATGCACACAGGTCAAGAGGACATCTTGAGGCCAGCTCCCCACAGTCTTGAGTTTGGAGGAACTGACTCAAAGGCATGCATTTTCCTGACCTGCCACATCACCCATTTAGCCCCCTACAAGGACTGCAGCATTTAGATTCACTTTGTAAGAGTTTCTAACAATGTACCTGGAGTTCAGACCTGCCAATGGGCTGAAACGTGTAAAGTTTTCCAGATATTATTTATGTAGCACTGAACTACATGAAGCATAAATAACCCACTCAAAAATAAATCTGTGGGACCTTGTTCTCTGTGTCAAGTTAGGAAGGCAGAGATGACCTTTTTCCAAGATGTATTACAGTGCATCATAGTGGGGAGGGAGAGTGGTACAAGAGAAATGGAACAGATTTAGAAATGTCGGTCCAAACAAAAGATTTATAAGAAACATGTCTTGAGCTTGGTGAAATGAGATGGCCCTGAAATGTGGAATTATACACTTTGAAGGAACCTCAAAAATATAACTAACCAGATTAGCTGGAAAGGGGGAATGGTGCCTCTCCCATGCCTTGAGAATTTAATTATTTCATGAGCTCTTGATTGCCATGCAAACAAATGGCAACACACAATACTTCGAACACTCGATGGTGGTGTTTTCCTATCTTTTATTTCTTTTGATCTAAAAACGAACTTCGAAATATCATTATTACTCCTTGTTTTAGATGAGAAGACATTAAAAAATGACTAGGCAAAATTTCCATTGCCACAGAACTAATAAATGATACAAACTCCAGGTTTTCTTACTGTTGGAATCACCAACTGAGTCGCAGGCACTATTAAAGACACTAGGTGAATAATAGAGACACGCTTCTGACTCAAAGTGCTTAGCATGATACCTCTCCATAGACAATAAACACATAATTCAATATTGTGAGATATACAAACTACTTCACATACCTTTAAAGAGTAGGCACAAACAACATAAAAATTCATTCAAAGTATGCAACATATACTAAATCTTGAGTTCGAGAGAATAATTTGAGAAGAAATGCATAAGGAATAAGAAAAAAGGAAGGAAGAGGCACACGGAGAGAGTCAGTGAGAGAAACTCCAGATGGTGTGGAATAGGAAACAGAACTCAAAGAGAAACAATATTTAACAACCAGATATACTCATGAGATGAGGTCAACACCCATTTTCTTGCCTTCATAGTTTTCACCACCTAAGCGTTCAGATGTCTTGTTATACACATGCTGAGATTCATCTTCAAGGTGCTCCTGCTATATAGGACAATATCATCCAGACATCTTAACCTCTCCCACCAGCTCCTTTAAGGTGAGTAATTCCTTTTCTTGTAATGTATTTTTTTTCTGTTATTAATAAGCAAACCAGTCCTCCTAAAACAGTAAACTTTCTGAAGCTGAAATCCATTTCTGATTCATGGTAGCATCTTCTAATACACCTACCACAGTTTCCAGCGTCTGGTAGGCTTTCAGTAAATCTTCACTAAAATGAGATTAAATTGAGGTTTCCAATTCCGAATTGACCACCTTGGATTAAAAAATCAGACCCTCTATTTAAATACGATTTTTAAAATATCTACCATGCCGAGAACCATGTCCTATTTTAATAAGTTGAATGTGCACACTGAGTTTTCATCAAGGGAAGGCACTCTACTAGATTCTGAGGAAGACAGGCTGAAACGGAGAACACAGGAAGTGCCCGCTAGGGATTTACATTCTATATCCCTTTCCAGGGTCTGTTTTCAATTTTATTTTGGAACTCACTGAAACAGTCCTCTCTGGGTTAACCAGAGACGAACTTCGTCATTGAACCATCCGAAGTGCCTCCATCTTCTCACCTGCTGGTGAGTGTCACTGAAGTGGGGGGTGGGGGTCAGCCAGGTCCACAAGGTTCACCCAGATTCCACCCAGCCACATGCTGATGGGGGAAACCATGTGCCTAATAAATGGACAATGGCAGCAGGCATACAACACACCAATATACCAGAGATGAATATGAAATCAGCAGTGTTCCATGATGTGTCTGATCTTTTTCCTTAAAGAGAAATATAGTAGAGGAAACCTATGACGAATATTCTCTACTTTGCATGGTACTCACCAGATGAAGATCTCAGCCATTAATTCAGGTTGTCCTCTAGGATACCTAGGACATTGCTGATACTCAAATAAATTCTCCTCGAGTGAGACCAGATGGGAAAAGAAGATGAAATACAGCAATACATTTATGGTTCTTATTTGTTCCTTACAGAATTCTGATTTGTGATAGAGCAGGGCTATTCCATAGGCATCAAGATATATATGTTGTAGTTGTCATATAAAAAAACAAATCTCTTGGTTGTGCTGAAGAAAGCCAGAATTGCTAAGATTTTGCAATCCAAAGAGATGTTAACAGGCCAGGTGTGTTGGCTCTCATCTGTAAGCCTAGCGCTTTGGGAGGCCAAGATGAATGGATCACTTAAGCCCAGAGTTTGAGACCAGCCTGGGCTACAAAGTGAGACCACATCTCTACAAAAAAACTCAAAAATTAGTTGGGGATGGTGGTGCATGCCTATAGTCCCAGATACTTTGGAGGCTGAGTTGGGAAGCCTGAGCCAGGGAAGTCCAGCCTGAATTGAGCTATGATCTTGCTGCTACACTCCAGCCCGGTAATGGAGCAAGACCCTGTCTCAAAAAGAGGGAGGGGGAGGGGGAGGGGCCCTACAAACTGTGGTACAGCTATTCAATGGAGTATTATTCAGCAATAAGAAGAAATTAGCTATCAAGTCATAAAAAGACAGGGAGGGAGGTTAAATGCATATTTGCTAAGTGAAAGATACCATTCTGAAAAGAGGAGTGGTTGCTAAGGGCTCCAGGAAAGGGAGAGAGGGAAGGATGAATAGGTAGAGTATAAGATTTTTAGGGCAGTAAAACTACTCTGTACAATCTTCTAATAGTGGGTACATGTTATACATGTGTCAAAACTCATAGAATTTACAAGGCAAAGAGTGATCTCTAATGTAATCCACAGACTTTAATTAATAATTTATCAATATTGACTCATCAATTCTAACAAATGTACCACACTAATGCAAGTTGTTAATAATATGGGACTGGGGGATGGACTGAGGGGTCTGTGACAGAATGTGTTGGAACTCTGTACTTTTGCTCAACTTTTCTGTAAACCATCAAAACTGATAAAAAAAAAAAAACCCAGCTGATTAATTTTTTAAAGTAGCCCTATAAGGGAAAATGTGTAATTTACTAGAATGAAATCTTAAGAAATAAAAATGAGTGTTATGAGATTACAGACCTGTTTTTTTGGGGAGGGGAAGACATAGTGGAGGGGTTTGTTCTATGGCATATTTCTTGTTGTATTATTCACAATACATGGTGTGAATTTTGAGAGGCAGAAAGGCTCACAAGCCACAAAAAGACAAAAG
Source organism: Cacajao melanocephalus (assembly GCA_963573385.1). Classification (NCBI taxonomy): domain Eukaryota; kingdom Metazoa; phylum Chordata; class Mammalia; order Primates; family Pitheciidae; genus Cacajao; species Cacajao melanocephalus. Next base: position 7,305 of record CAUYLG010007728.1, read on the forward strand.
AAAGGAATATGCTATTCAAGCAAGAAGCCCCGAACATCTCAAGGCAACCAGAGAGAGCAGAGATGGTGAAGTAATGCCAGCGAAGGGAGAACACAGGAACAAGATAAAAGGTCATGATAAAAACGGAGGAATTACAGATAAAATGGAAACATAGTTAAAACTGGAGAAATGTAAAGAACTCTGAGAAATGTTTTTTAACCACAGTATTTGCTTTATACTTTCAACACGAAGCCACTGCAGCTGTATAGTATTGTGCAGTCAAAGGGCAGTATTTGAAGTTTTCATAGTCTTTCAAGAGTGTAGCATAGGGAACTATAACAGGCTGTAACAACTTTTCAAAACTTTCTAGTGCTTTTTCACCCTTAGTGATTTGCTCTCATCCATTTCTCCAGTTTGCCTTCATTAGGAAGATTTTTCACATTCAAATGGTTTCCAGACACACTCAACTTTCGATTGGAAGATAAGGGCAATCAAATGAACTAAAACAATTCTGGCTTGGTTTCTTCCCCAACGTTATTTCCACCCTGTGCAGAGAAGTCAGGTGAGGAAGAGGGAGGAAATGATTAAGTGGAGTGAGGTCCTCTCCTGTCACCTTCTGCATTAGCTCAGGTGACCACAAAATTTTCCTAAAACAATATATTTTCAAAAAGGAATGAATGGGCTGGGCATAATGGCTCGCGCCTGTAATCCCAGCACTTTAGGAGGCCAAGGTGGGTGGATCACCTGAGGTCAAAAGTTCAAGTCCAGCCTGACCAACAAGGTGAAACCCTGTCTCTACTAAAAATACAAAAATTAGCCGGTTGTGGTGGCAGGTGAATGTAATCCCAGTTACTTGGGAGGCTGAGACAGAAGAATTGCTTGAACTCAGGAAGGGAGGTTTCAGTGAGCCGAGATCATGCCATTGCATTCTAACCTGGGCAGTGGAGAAAGACTCTGTCCCCCTCACCCTGAAAAAAAAGAAAAGAAATGAATGCCTTCTACTGAAAGATGCCATCTGTGTCTCCTGAAGGTATAAATTAGATGAAGCATATAATAGGGTGTTGGCAAAAGTTTAGATAGCTAAACAGATGATCCTTGACTTAGGATGGTTAAGATTTTTCAAATTTATGACGGTACTAAAGTGATCTGCATTCAGTACACTCCTTATGCACTTTCAAATTATGGTATTTTCAACTTATGATTGGTTCATTAGACTTAATTCTCAAAATAAGGAATGCTTATACTTCATCTTTGAGGATGTGAGTCATTATTTCTTCCTCCAATGAATAAAGAAAGATCTAGGCACCCCAGCTTGGGAAGGAATGGAGTGAAAGTGAGGGAAACCTTTAGAGACACTTTCCTGCAACACTTTATGCAGCTCAGGTATCTTAAACTCTTCCTAGGTGAGAATAAACACAAACACACAAAACTCGCCTGGAGAGATGGAAGCCTACTGTATTTCCTCTTGCTGAGGAAGGAGGAGTTGCTATTGGAGGTATTTGGACACTCAGCAATCTCCTTGCAATTGGGGTGGATACCCACTACGTGGGTCATGGAATCAATTCACTGGGTCATAGTCAACACAGTGGCATTCTGTTTTGTTTGATGGGTTTTAATTTTGTATTTACCCCTATGTTCACTTGAAATATTACTAAAATAATTAACATTAATTTTTAAATTTTATCATGTCATAAGGCTATTAGTTTTAAAACTATGTGTCTTGGTTTTAAAAAAAATGTTTGAAGACTAGAATAGAAATAGAAAGTGAGGTATCTGAAGTCACCAGAAATAGATTAGGAGAGTTAATTTGCTTCCCTCACTCCTTGCTGTCCTTCACACCTGCAACCCACCCCAGCTTGAAGGCAGCAGCCCACTCCACCCCTGTACCTCCTGGTAGGGGTGGGTTTATCTTTCTATGAAGGTGCTGTGACGATTAATACTGAATGTCAACTTGATTGGACTGAAGGATGCAAAGTATTGTTTCTGTGTATGTCTGTGAGGGTGTTGCCAAAGGAGATTAACATTTGAGTCATTGGACTGGAAGAGGCAGACCCACCCTCAATCTGGGTGGGCACCATCTAATCAGCTGCCAGCATGAAAGCAGGAACGGAACGAGCAAACCTGCTGAGTCTTCTGGCCTCCATCTTTCTCCTGTGCTGGATGCTTCCTGTCCTTGAACATCGGTCTCCAAGTTCTTCAGCTTTTGGATTCTTGAAATCATAGCAGTGGTTTGCCAGGAGCTCTCATCTCAGGCCTTTAGCCACAGATAAAGGCTGCCCCATTGACATCCCGACTTCTGAGGTTTTGGGATTGAGACTGGATTCCTTGCTCCTCAGCTTGCAGATGGACTATTGTGGGACTTCACTTTGTGATTGTGAGAGTCAGTTCTCCTAATAAAGTCCCCTTCTAATATTCATCTATCCCATTAGTTCTGTCCCTTTAGAGAACCCTAATACAGGTGCCCTGCAGGGGAAGTGGTTCCTGTGTCACCTTATTCTTTATTTCTTTCTTAGGGGACTGTCCCCCCCAACCCAGGAATGAAAATAAAGGAAAAATCTGAGTGTCTTCAAGGAAAATTCCAGGCACCTAGCTAGCCATGAGAAGTAAATAAGCAATTTGATCAGCAAGGTCATAGTAGCTCAAAACAGTCAAGGAAGTTGGAGTCACATGTTTTGCTCCCTATGGATGCTAAAAACAACATCTTAACACACGTCCCTGAGTTGTTTTTTAGAAGCCTAGACCCCTACCAAGTGGATCTGCTGTCATGCAGATCTCAGATAAGGGGAAACTGGGGACTGAACTCTGACCTCTACTCTTTACATTTTTTCCTGAGGTGCCTGGGGCCTGGAGGAGTCACACCCACAAATAAGAATTATTTTCTTCTGATTCACAGTTTTAGACAAAGCTTTGCCTCCTTCATCATTCACACATCAGAAAACCTTTGACTCCACCTCTGCCTGCCCCCTACTCAAGATGCCTCACCTTTTTAGTCAAACCAATGTATAGCCTCCATGTACTGATTTATGACTTTGCCTGTAATTCCTGCCTCCGAACCTATAAAAACCTTTACCTGTGAGCCACTGAGGAATTAAAGTCTCAAGAATGAGCTGCCCAATTCTCCTTGCCTGGCACCCTGCAATAAGTGCCTCACTGTCTCTTGTAACAGCCTAATGGGTTCTTCTTGCCCACTGCTCAGAGAAGTCAGTGCACTAAGAACAGTAGGTTTTGTGGCAGAGAGGGTTTAATACTTGCCAGGCCAGCCACACAGAAGGATGGGAGATAATTTTCAAATCTGCCTCCCTGAAAGCTTGAAAGCTAGGTTTTTTAAGAATCATTTGGTGGGAAGGGGGACAAGGAATGAGTTCTACTGACTGGCTGGGGATGAAATCATAGGAGCATCCAAACCATCTTTGCATGCTGAGTCGGTTTCTGGATCAGTGCCAAAGATTTAATTGAGTCATGGGTCTGGGTTGAGTCAGCAGGTTGTCAAGAATGTAAAGGTCTGAACAATATCTCAAAGATAAATCTTAGGTTTTGACAATAATGATATTATCTGAAGAGCAACTGGGGAGGTTACAAATCTTGTGACCTCCAGCTACATGACTCTTGAGCAGTAATCGATTACAGAAAGGCAAGCTAGGGAACAATGGCTGGTTATTATTTAACTATTCCTACATCTTAGCAGAATTCAGGCCCTTCCCATAATCCTAGGCTTGTGGCCTTTTGTTAGTCTTACAGAGGTAGTTTCAGTCCTCCAGCAAAGAGGAGTTAGTTTTGGGAAAAGACTATTATCATCTTTGTTTTAAAATTAGCAAAGGCAGTTAGCTTGTGAGGTTAGAAGCAATCGAGTAAGTTAGGTGAGATTTCTCTCACTGTTACAATTTTTACAAAGGTGGTTTCACTCACAGAGCAATTTTGATGTCAGTGTTTGACTTTACTGCACCAGGTGAGTGGACCCCAGTTCAGTTTCATAACACGCTCAAAAGGTAAAGTCTCCATGCAGCATGTTCTAGGCCTACACCAACTCATCCTACCTGTGTGATTGACATTGATATTTTCTACTGTACCATAAACAGGAGCCAGAAAGCCAGAGGCCTGGCTGTACTGGAATCTGGAACAACCTGATATAGCCCTTGAAGGCAGGACTGCGAGGTCCATGAAGAATGGTCCTGAGGAATATCTTTTTAAATATTTTTTATCATATTGTGCTGAGACCAAAAAGCTGGATATTAAAAGTGATAGACTTGTTTGCTGTCAGAAAGTATTCAATGCTCTCTGATATATTTGAGCACAGAATTGGGAGGCAGAGAAGGGAAAAAGGATTCTGTGGGATTTAAACCACTTGAAACCTGTTGGGCAGTTATGGGGTCAGGACTGAATAGTCTCCTTAATAGCACATTCTTGTCACTGACCTTGGCTGGGCTATGTCACCTCGGCAAAGGAACAGGGAGTGTTAGTGGGGTAGAAATGGAGGATGTTTCTGGAAAAACTAATATTTATTGAGCACTAATGGGCCAGGTACTGTTCAAAGGGCTTAGTATATATCATCTAATAATTAGAAGTCTAAGAAAATTATATTTCCTTATTTATATATGCATTACATTATCCCATTCCAATCTCAATTTTTAGAAATCCCAATAAAAAGAACCATTCTCACTTCAGAAAGAAATTAGACAATGAAAAAGATCTGACCTAACCAACGCCATCTTGCTTCTCACCTCTAACCTGTCTTTAACTCCGGGGCATAGGCCAATCTAACTTTGGGAAGAACTTCCTTTACAGTTTAAAACAAAGATGGTAACAGCTCTTTTCTGAAACAAACATCCTTGTTTCCTGGGGACTAGACTGCCTTTGACAACAAATTAGCCAAAAGGTGAGAAATTATGGTTTAGGAGTCATGCAGCTAGAGGTTATAAGATTCTAACCCTCCCCAAATTGTTCCTAGGGATAACATTACGATGGTAAAACCTGAGATAAGTGGTTGAGATACATTGCAGACCCTGCCCTTGATGGATCAGCTGGAACCTCCTAGCTGGATAAACTGGCTCATTTGACCTTGTGGCCCCTACTCAGGAACTGACTCAGCACGAGAGGATAGCTTCGACTCCCTGTGATTTCATCTCCCATCCAACCAATCAGCACTCCCAACTCACTGTTCCCCAACCCACCAAATTATCCTTAAAAGCTCTGATCCCCAAATGCTCTAGAAGACTGATTTGAGTAATAATAAAACTCTGGTCTCCCGCAGAGCTGGCTCTGAGTGAATTACTCTTTTTCTATTGCAGTTCCAGAATTGATAAATTGGCTCTGTCTAGGCAGCAGGCAAGGTGATCCTGCTGGGCAGTTACAGCTTCTCTGGAGGTGAAGGAAACCGGGGCTGAAAGCTCCAAAGCTCTAATCATAGGGTGGGCCCTCTGGCAATCAGCCCCCAACCTCAGTTATCTGGAGGCCCATTAAGAGTCATTGCATCGGCATGAACTCAGGTGTAATTGAAAGGAGTTCACTATGAATAACAAAACACACTCCTATCACTCTGGAAATCCCAAGGGTTTTAGGAGCTCTATGCTAGAAACCACATACAAAGATCAAATATAATTATTGTATATTCTCCAATGTTTCACACAATTTTTGTTTTTGGCAGTTGGCACTAGTGGATATAAGAACGTCACAGATCTTAAATCGCTGTCCATCAGATTTTACTGGTGTTCTCAAGAGCTGGGAGGGGAACTTGATTCTTTACATGAAGAACCCAGATGGCTGGCAGCTGGCTCCTTCTGAGTATGCAGCAGACAGACCCCTTTGTTGCTATTAGCATGTTGACTACAACGGTAGTTACCTGGTGACAGGATAAAATTATAGGCAGTTTACTCTCACATACCCTGCGTGGTAGTCAGCTTGCTAGAGTAAGCCACTCTCCCAGGGAGTATGTAATCTTGATACGTGTTTAATTTCAATCCTCTCTTGTTTGACAGTATGATTTCTCACCCATTTTAGATAGTGCCATGAACCCCTCAATTGAGTTTCTTCTTCCTGCTGTTATAGACTACTCCTGCCTGAAACATTTAGAGAAACAGTTCTCCAAAGGTAGTTAATTGGGATTGCTTGTATGCGCACACAGTCTTTTTTTTTCTTTCTCTGATGTAAAGAAAAAACTCCTTCAATATTTTTATTTCCCATTTTGTTAAATATTTATACTGTGTCCATCAAAAGCTAAACTTCCACTTAAGGAAATACAAAACATATAAGGTATAGATTCTTTTTGAGGAAAGTCTAAAGACAGAATCAATCCACTGCAATTTTCTCCTGATTTCACACTGTTTACATAGACAAAAAAAATCACAATTTCTAATTTATCATCAATTCTTTCATGATAATTTGTGAAGATCTATAAAATCTAGATTTAGTGACTCAACAAAATTCTCTGTGTTCAGGTCTAGGACCAGGTCACAGACTTGCTGCTAGAAAGCAGTCAATGTCATCCTACGGGTAAAATATTATTTACTTGACATCCCACTCCTGGCAAAATACCTGGTAAAATACTAGGATTGAGATGCTGAGTTAATGATGCATGTACACACATACAAAAAAGGCATATTGCTCCTTTTACAGACTACATTCAAATCAGGAACAAAACCAAAAGGACAACCCACACAAAATGATTTCCTAAACTAGAATCTTCATGCTTGCTTCCAACACAAATGTTTAGTCTCAAAGCCCATTTCTCTTTTTCCCCTTCCTTTGGAATGGGGATCATGAATGGAAGGAAAATATCCTCATGAATTCCGACAAGCAGGGAGGTCTTGGATAAGTTGCTTCATTTTCCTGTCTCTAATAGTCTAATAGTGTCTCCTCTTGATTGCATCTTTGGAAATGTCAATAAAGAAATTTGTTTTTGTTTGTTTGTGATGGAGTTTCACTCTATCATCCAGGCTGGAGTGCAGTGGTGCCATCTCAGCTCACTGCAACCTCCGCCTTCAAGGTTCAAGAGATTCTCCTGCCTCAGCCTCCCCAGCAGCTGGGATTACAAGTGCGTGTCACCATACCCAGCTATTTTTTTGTATTTTTAGTAGAGAGGAGGTTTCACCACATTGGCCAAGCTGGTCTTGAACTCCTGACTTCAGATGATCTGCCTGCTTCCGCCTCCCGAAGTGCTGGGATTATAGGAGTGAGGCACCATGCCCAGCCAGAAATCTGTTTTTAGAAAATCAACTTCAACTTGTTTGGGTTCTAAAAAGAAATTTTCCCATTCCTAATATCATGCCCACCAATTATATGAACTAATGATGTAAAACAAATGCAGCATGCTTAGGAAAGTTAACCTATGTTTTTGTAAACCAAATATAGTGTGGGGCCCATGTGATTCAGTTTCTCTAATTCATAAACTCCACAATTACTCTAGGACCTCCTCAAATCCCTCTCTTATCTTTCCACTAGAAATTCTCTCTAATCTCTAGGCCACATGATTCTTAGAGACAGACATACCAAGATCTACATGGAAACACACACATGTTGCACATATGTGCTGACATACTTGTATATATCAGGCATGTATACATATAGGTGGATATCTATATACATATACACATGTATGTGTTTGTATATTGCACACACATTCAGTTCTCAACCTCTGTATCACAAAAGTCTACATCAAGGGTGTCCAATCTTTTGGTTTCCCTGGGCTGCATTGGAAGAATTGTCTTGGGCCACACATAAAATACTTTGAGGATAGCTGATGATCTAAAAAAAAGTCCCCCCAAAATCTCATAATGTTACTGGTGGAGGGTCTTGACTATGAGTTGTCCAGATCCTTCGCGTTTTCAACAAAGACTTGAACACAATGCACAAAGTAGAGAGGAATGAAATGCAGGAACGAAGCAGCAAAAGTAGGAATTTATGAAAGCGAAAAAGCACTCCGCAAGGTGGGAGTGGGCCTGAGCAAGCGACTCAAGGGCCCAGTTATGAAGTTTTCTGGACTTTACCCCATTTGAGTTTCTTATCAGCTACCTCGATGAAGGTATGTGGTTAAAGGCTGAGGTGAATTGGTGCCCTATGCAGATATAAGGGATGGTCCCTATTGGCGGCAGGCACTCTCCCTTTCCATTTAAGAGATGGTGGAGGTGGAGGGCTGTAGGGAGAGTAGCCTTTGAACCTTTGCTACTGGGGAGATGGGGTTTTCCTTCAGGTTCAACTTTAGGAAGTTGGTGTTAATTGGCCTTAGGTTTCCCTGCCCCCAGATGCAGGTGTTGTCCTTTTGATGCAGCTTTGGGAAGACAGCAGGAATAGGCCTTAGATTCCCTGCCCCTAGACCTTGGTGTTTTCTCTTTCAGAAAGTCAGCACAAATTGGCCCTTAAGCTCCCTGTCTCCAGACCCTATTCTCCTGCCTCAATGTTTTAAGAGTATTTATGAATTTGTGTTGGGCCATAGTCAAAGCCGGGACAAGCTTGGCCTACATAATGGATCAGCAAAAAACAAACAAAAACTGGACTTAGAGATCAGAGAGAAGTAAAACTGAGCCTGCATGAATTAAAGTTTCTGGGCTTTTTTTCTTTTCCCTCATTTGTTTTGTGTTTTTTAATAGGGCTGGGGAATGGTAAAAACAGCAAACCAAACAAAACTCACTCCTGTGTCGATACAGTTTTGCCCTGATCATAGTTAGTAATCTTTTCTTTTTTTTTCTCATTTTTTCTGCAGGTTCTTCTGCTACACCAGTCTCTCTCCAGGCCTAGACGGTTTATGCTGACTTTCTACTTTAACTCTTCTTTCAAAGCCAAACGGTATCAAAATAATCATGTAATTCCATAAGAAGTGCTCCTCTGAAGGAGGAAAGTGTAGCTGAGACAGCCAATTTTCTGGACAATACGAGAGTTCTGTTTCAAATCTCTTAAGTCAAAGGCATCTGATAAAAAATGGAGTGTGCCATTTTTCTGAAGCGAGACATAACCCTGGGGCTGATTTTCTCCTACGCATGTTCCAATGGCATCTACAGGCAGAGCTGAGCCCTGCACAGGGGTCTGAATATTTTTGCATCCTAGATGGTTGGTGCAAGTCAGAACAATTCACTGAAATTTTCCAAGGAATTAAATCCTCCAGGATATTTAAAGGCACAGACATAGAGGTGCCATTTTAAAACCCCAAAGAATTTACACCAAACTTTTTAACATTCGTGTGGGTCTTTGTTAATAATCATATGAGGCTTCCTTAAGTAGCCTGCATGAAGGAACCTGAGGGGAGTCTGAAATGCAGAATATGAGAGAATCTTCAACTAGGGATGCACCTACAGATACATGACAATATCCCAGGGGTGTACAAACCCTTAGGACACACATGGAATATCTTCTTAAACCTCAGTGTAACCAGAAGATTTAGGGGAAGACCCAGTAGAGAATGTAGTTGAAAACTGCCATGTGTTTTGAACTTACAACACAGAATTCAGTGAGTTTTCAACAGTATAGGGGCCAAAGGAAACTTGGCCCTCTGAAGGTTAATGGAAAAATCAACTCAAAAAGGCAGATTCACAAAAGAATAGGCATACAAATTCATTTAATGTGTATACACAGGATCCTTCAGAATGAAGACCCAAAGATACACAGAAAATTGTCCATTTTATGTTTAGGTTCTACAAAGTATAGAGAGTTGTGTGGAAATATGATTGGAGGAAAAGGCTATGATCTGACACTAATAGGCTGAGTGGGGAAACCTATCTGTCTAGATTCTTCTTGCTCTCTCTCTGAGCAGCATTCCTTCCTTCTGGGTGTGGGGTAGAACCCCCTCTGGAATGGGGGCCTTGTGATCCACTGTCAAACAAGGTGGGGCAGATGATTTCTTTATGGCCAGTTTTTATACAGAAAGGTGGAGGGAAAATTAGAGTAATGTTTTTAGATTTTATGGCTGGCTTTAGGGAAAAGGGGCTTGGGTTTCTGTGACTCATCTTGGGGAAGAGAGAGTCTAGTTTCTATGGCTATTCTTGTGGGAGAATAAGTCTGTGAGACAGGAGAGCAGAGAAAAACGTTTGTGTATGAGGCTGCTGCCAAAGCCTTCATTTGGGAATATCATTTTCCAAGCCCCAAGAGCAGTATAATGCATTCTCTTCAACTCTTACGGATAATCAGGGGTAGCCTTTGAGAAGCTCCTCTGCCTATTCTAGACCTTCCAAATTCCATCTACCCATCGACTTGGGGTCATGGAATCTGCTTTTCTAGGATGAGCATTAAAATTACATATTTGGTTTACATCAAAGGATGCTTAAAGAAATCACACATCTGATTTAGAGGAAGGATCCAAGATGGCCGAATAGGAACAGCTCAGGAGTGCAGTTCCCAGCAAGAACAACACAGAGGCTGAATGATCACTGCATTTCCAAATGGGTTTTCACTGCCCACAGACCAGGAGATTCCTGAGCAGAAAAGTGCCATGAGTTTCCAGCATGACTGTTTCAGCCGGTGCCGAGGGTTCCCGCACAGAAACTCACACAAATCTGGATGGCCGTTTCAACTGGCGCCTAAACGCCTGAGAGACAGAGCTGCCCATTCAACTGAAAGTGAGGGGGCTGAGACAGGGAGCCAGGTGATCTGGCTGAGCGGGTCCCCACCCACACAAAACAAGCAATCCGAAATGCTCTGAATTGAGAGTTTTGCAGCAAGCACAGCTGGACCCAGGACAGTCCAGCTCAGTGGGGGGCGGACATCCGCCACTACCGAGGCAGTCCACACCAATACCAAGTCAGTTCTAACTGCCTCTGTAAACAACACCGCAAGGAAGTTCACACAGCAGCTGGGCAGAGCCTGCGGCAGCTCAGCAACACCTCTACTGGCAGCCTGTGGCTAGACTACCTCCTTGATGGAGGTAGGCATCTCTGAAAAAAGGAAGCAGCATGTCAGGAACTAAAAAATAAAGCCCCACCTTCCTACGACAGAGCACCTGGGAAAAGAAGCGGTTATGAGTTCCGCTGCAGCAGACTTAAACGTACCTGCCCAGCAGCTCTGCACAGAACAGCAGAGCTCCCAGAACAGCACTTGAACTCCTGTAAGAAACAGACTGTTTCCTCAAGCAGCTCCCTGACCCCCATATATCCAAAGAGACACCTCATAAAGGACAGCTCAAGCTGACATCTGGCAGGTACCCTTCTAGGACAAAGATAACAGAAGAAGAAACTGGCAGCAATCCTTGCTGTTCTGCAGCAGCTGCAGGTGATCCCCAGGCAAGCAGGGTCTGGAGCGGACCTCCATCAGTCCTGCAGGAGAGGGGCCTGTTAAAAGGAAAACTATAAAACAGAAAGAAATAGCTTCAACATCAACAGAAAGGACATCCACTCAGAGACCCCATCTACAAGTCACCAACTACAAAGAACACAGGTAGATAAATCCATGAAGATGGGAAGAAACCAGTGCAAAAAGGATGAAAACTCCAAAAACCAGAACGCCTCTCCTCCTCCAAGGGATCACAATCCTCACCAGCAAGGGAACAAAGCTGGATGGAAAATGAGTCTGATGAATTGACAGAAAGAGGCTTCAGAAGGTGGGTAATAACAAACTCCTCTGAGCTAAAAGAACATATGCTAACCCAATGCAAAGAAACTAAGAACCTTGAAAAAAGGTTACATGAAATGCTAACTAGAATAAGCAGCTTAGAGAAGAATATAAACAACTTAATGGAGGTGAAAAAACACAGCAAGAGAACTTCATGAACCATACACAAGTTTCAATGGCCAAATCGACCAAGCAGAAGAAAGGATATCAGAGATTGAAGATCAACTCAATGAAATAAAATGAGAATGCAAGATTAGAGAAAAAAGAGTGAAAATAAATGAACAAAGCCTCCAAGAAATATGGGATTTTGTGAAAAGACCTAATCCACATTTGATAGGTGTACCTGAATGTGATGGAGAGAATGAATCCAAGCTGGAAGACACTCTTCAGGATATTATCCTGGAAAACTTCCCCAACCTAGCAAGGCAGGCCAACATTCAAGCCCAGGAAATATAGAGAACACCACAAAGATATTCCTCAAGAAGAGCAACCCCAAGGCACACAATCATCAGATTCACCAGGGTTGAAATGAAGGAAAAAATGCTAAGGGCAGCCAGAGAGAAAGGTCGGGTTACCCACAAAGGGAAGCCCATCAGACTCACAGCAGATCTCTTGCCAGAAACTGTACAAGCCAGAAGAGAGTGGGGGCCAATATTCAACATCCTTAAGGAAAATAATTTTCAACCTATAATTTCATATCCAGCCAAACTAAGCTTCATAAGCAAAAGAGAAATAAAATCCTATATGAGCAAGCAATTGCTCAGAGATTTCGTCACCACCAGGCCTGCCTTACAAGAGCTCCTGAAAGAAGCACTAAACAAGGAAAGGAACAACGAGTACCAGCCACTCCAAAAATGTGCCAAATAGTAAAGACCATCGACACAATGAAGCAAATGCGTCAACTAACAGGCAAAACATCCAGCTAGCATCAAAATGGCAGGATCAAATTAACACATAACAATATTAACCCTAAATGTAAATGGGCTAAATGCCCCAATCAAAAGACACGGACTGGCATATTGGATAAAAAGTCAAGACCCATCAGTGTGCTATATTCAGGAGACCCATCTCATGTGCAAGGACACACATAGGCTCAAAATAAAGGGATAGAGGAAGATTTATCAAGCAAATGGAGAGAAAAAGAAAGCAGGAATTGCAATCCTAGTCTCTGATAAAATGGACTTTAAACCAACAAAGATCAAAAGAGACAAGGGCATTACATAATGGTAAAAGGATTAATGCTACAAGAAGAGCTAATGATCCTAAATATATGTGCACCCAATGCAGGAGCACCCAGATATATAAAGCAAGTTCTTAATGACCTACAAAGAGCCTTAGATTCCCACACAATAATAGTGAGAGACTTTAACACTCCATGGTCAATATTAGACAGATCAACGAGGCAGAAAATTAACAAGGATATCCAAGACTTCAACTCAGTTATGGACCAAGCAGACCTAATAGACATCTACAGAAATCTCCACCCCAAATCCACAGAATATACATTCTTCTCAGCACCATATTGCACCTACTCTAAAATTGACCACATAATTGGAAGTAATTCACTCCTCAGCAAATGCAAAAGAAAGGAAATCATAACAAATAGTCTATAAGAACCCAGGGCAATCAAATTAGAACTCAGGATTAAGAAACTAACTCAGACCCACACAACTTCACAGAAACTGAACAACTGGCTCCTGAATGTCGACTGGATAAACACTGAAATGAAGGCAGAAATAAAGATGTTCTTCGAAACCAATGAGAATGAAGACACAACATACCAGAATCTCTGGGACACATTTAAAGCACTGTCTAGAGAAAAACTTACAACAATAAATGCCCACATGAGAAGCAAGGAAAGATCTAAAATCAACACCCTATCATCAACATTGAAAGAGTTAGAGGAGCAAGATTAAAAAAAAAAAAAAACTCAAAAGCTAGCAGAAGACAAGAAATAACTAAGATCAGAGCAGAACTGAAGGAGATAGAGACACAAAAATCCCTTCAAAAACTCAATAAATCTAGAAGCTGGTTTTTTGAAAAGATCAACAAAATAGACCAGTAGCCCGATTAATAAAAAAGAAAAGGGAAAAGAATCAAATAGTTGCAATAAAAAAACAATAAATGGGATATCACCACCAATTCCACAGAAATACAAATTACCATCAGAGATTACTACAAACTCTATGCACATAAACAAGTAAACCTGCAAGAAATGGATAAATTCCTGGACACCTGCATCCTCCCAAGCCTAAACCAGGAAGAGGCTGAAACCTTAAACAGACCAATAACAAGGTCTGAAGTTGAGGTAGCAATTAAGAGCCTTCCAACCAAAAAAAGTCCAGGTCCAGATGGGTTCACAGCCAAATTCTACCAGACATACAAAGAGGAGTTGGTACCATTCCTTCTGAAACTATTCCAAACAATACAAAAAGAGGGAATCCTTCCCAAATCATTTTATGAGACCAACATCATCCTAATACCAAAACCAGGCAGAGACTCAACAAAAAAGAAAACTTCAGGCTGATATCCATGATGAACATAGATGCAAAAATCTTCAATAAAATACTGACAAACCAATTGCAACAGTGCATCAAAAAGCTTATCCATCACAATCAAGTAGGTTTCATCTGGGGATGCAAGGCTGGTTTAACATACGCAAGTCTATAAATGTAATGCACCACATAAACAGAACCAAAGACAAAAACCACAATTATCTCAAAAGATGCAGAGAAGGCCTTTGACAAAATTCAACAGCGCTTTATGCTAAAAACTCTCAATAAACTAGGTATTGAAGGAACATATCTCAAAATAATAAAAGCTATTTATGACAAACCCACAGCCAATATCGTACTGAATGGGCAAAAACTGGAAGCATTCCCTTTGAAAACTGGCACTAGACAAGGGTGCCCTCTCTCAACACTCCTATTCAATATAGTATTGGAAGTTCTAGCCAGACCAATTAGGCAAAAACAAAACAAAACAAAACAAAAAACTATCCAAGTAGGAAAGGAGGAAGTCAAATTGTCTATTTGCAGATGACATGATTGTATATTTAGAAGTCCCTATTGTCTCAGCCCAAAATCTCCTTAAACTGATAAGCAACTTCAGCAAAGTCTCAGGATACAAAATCAATGTGCAAAAATCACAAGCATTCCTATACACCAATAACAGACTAATAGAGAGCCAAATCAAGAGCAAACTCCCATTCACAATTGCTACAAAGAATAAAATACCTAGGAATACAACTAACAAAGGATGTGAAGGACTTCTTCAAGAAGAACTACAAACCACTGCTCAAGGAAGTCAGAGAGGACAAGAACAGTTGGAGAAACATTCCATGCTCATGGTTAGGAAGAATCAATATTGTGAAAATGGTCATTTTGTCCATAGTAATTTATAGATTCAATGCTATCCCCATCAAGCTACCAATGACCTTCTTCACAGAACTGGAAAAAAACACCTTAAAATTCATATGGAATAAAAAGAGAACCCACATAGCCAGGACATTCCTAAGCGAAAAGAACAAAGCTGGAGGAATCACGCTACCTGACTTCAAACTATACTACAAGTCTACAGTAATCAAAACAGCATGGTACTGGTACCAAAACAGAGATATCGACCAATGGAAGAGAACAGAAGCCTCGGATATAATGCCACACATCTACAACCATCTGATCTTTTACAAACATGACAAAAACAAGCAATGGGGAAAGATTTTCTGTTTAATAAATGGTGTTGGGAAAACTGGCTGGCCATGTACAGAAAGCTGAAACTGGACCCCTTCCTGACACCATACACTAAAATTAACTCCAGATGGATTAAAAACTTAAACATAAGACCTAACACCATAAAAACCCTAAAGAAAACCTAGGCAAAACCATTCAGGACATAGGCATAGGCAAGGACTTCATGACTAAAACACCAAAAGCATTGACAACAAAAGCCAAAATAGACAAATGGAATCTAATTAAACTCCAGAGCTTCCGCACAGCAAAAGAAACAATCATTAGTGTGAACCAGCAACCAACACATAGGAAAAATTTTTGCAACCTATCCATCTGACAAAGGGCTAATATCCAGAATCTATGAAGAACTAAACAGATTTACAAGAAAAAAACAAACAAGCCCATTCAAAAGTGGGTGAAGGATATGAACAGACACTTCTCAAAAGAAGACATATATGAGGTTAACAAACATATGAAAAATTGCTCATCATCACCGGTCATATTGAGATACCATCTCACGCCAGTTAGAATTGTGATCATTAAAATATCTGGAGACACCAGATGCTGGAGAGGATGTGGAGAAATAGGAACACTTTTACACTGTTGGTGGGAGTGTAAATTAGCTCAACCATTGTGGAAGACAGTGTGGCGATTCCTCAAGGACCTAGAAATAGAAATTTCATTTGACCCAGCAATCTCATTACTGGGTATATATCCAAAGGATTATAAATCGATCTATTCTAAGGACACATGTACATGAATCTTCGTTGCAGCACTGTTTACAGTAGCAAAGACTTGGAACCAACCTAAATACTCATTGATGATAGACTGGACAGGGAATATATGGCACATGTACACCATGGAATACTATACAGCCATAAAAAACGGTGAGTTCATGTCGTTTGTAGGGATATGGATGAACCTGGAAACCATCATTCTCAGCAAACTGACACAAGAACAGAAAATCAACCACTGCATGTTCTCACTCATAGGCGGGTGTTGAACAATGAGAACACAGGGACACAGGGAGGGGAGCATCACACACTGAGGTCTGTCGGGTGGAGCTAGGGGAGGGTCAGCGGGGGGTGGAGAGTTGGGGAGGAATAACATGGGAAGAAATGCCAGATATAGGTGATAGGGAGGAAGGCAGCAAACCACCTTGCCATGTATGTACCTATGCAACAATCCTGCATGTTCTTCACATGTACCCCAAAACCTAAAGTGCAATTAAAAAAATACATATATATATAGATATATACATATCTATCTATCTATCTATCTATCTATCTATCTATGTGTGTGTATATATATATATAGATATAGATATAGATATATAACTTCTGTTTAGGGTAATTCATTCACAATCAATATTCACTCTGTTATTTTGGTGATATATTTAAATTTTTCATGTAAAAATGTTTTTCTTATGTTAAAAAAAAAGTCCTCCAGGTTCATTTGTGTTGTTGCAAATGACAGGATTCTGTTCTCTTTTTAGGGCAGAATAGTATTCCACTGTGTATATATGCCATATTTTCTTTATCCATTCTTTCCCGTACTTGATGGACACTTAGGTTGAGTCCGTATGTTAGGTTGAGTCCATATGAGTAATGCTGGGATTAACATGAGAGTGTAAATAGCTCATCAACATACAGATTTTATTTCCTTTGGGTATATATTCAGTAGTGAGATTACTGGATCATATGGTAGCTCTATTTTTGATTTTTTGAATAACCTTCATTTTTAAATAATAGCTGTATTAATTTACATTTTTACCAACAATGTATCAGGGCTCTTTTTTCTCCACATGCCTGTTAACATTTCTCTTTTGTATTTTTGATAATACCCATTCTAATAGGTGTGAAGTGATAGCTCATTTTCTCAAGTGCATTTGAGAAAAGTAGTGCCCAGAGAAATCAAGTGATAAGCTATGGGAATCATGTAGGCTGTCACATGATAGTAAGTGATACATTTTAAGTCAGATCTCACATATAGAACACTTTCTATACTTTCTGCCATCATAATGCTTTCCAACATATAAGTTTGATTTTATCTGAGACTTGACATACAAAAGCATCATATATTGTTAGAAATCAGGATATAACCAGTGTTTTGATCTATCTAGTTTGAAATCTGTCTTTCCTTAGAATACTATAAAGAAGAGCTATTTGTACCTCTTCTTAGTTTGTGGATAGTAGAGGGGAACCACCCAATCATTTCCTAAGACATTCTTGGCAAAGTGAAAGTTATAATCATTTCACAAAATTGGTGGTCATGCTATACATGGAGTAAAGGTTTTCTTAGTTTCTGAAATATGAGTTACTTATCCATGTCCACAAACTGGTGAAGAATAACACTCACCTCTCCTCAGATCTTCCTTGAATTTCATTGTCTGGTTTGGAGCTCCAGAGCTAAAATCTAAAAAACTTAAGAGTATAATCACAGGAAATCCACTGTACAGGTAGTTGGAAATTGTTTCTAAATAGTTGGAAATTGAATTTTTTAAAAAAATTATACTTTACATTCTGGGATACATGTACAGAACATGCAGGCTTGTTACATAGGTATACACATGCCATGGTGGTTTGCTGCATCCATCAACCTGTCATTTACATGAAGTGTTTCTCGTAATCCTATCCCTTCCTTAGCCCCCCAACCCTGACAGGCCCCAGTGTGTGATGTTCCCCTCCCTGTGTCCATCTGTTCTCATTGTTCAAATTCCATCTGTGAGTGAGAGCATGCAGTGTTTGGTTTTTTGTTCCTGTGTTAGTTTGCAGAGAATGATGGTTTCTAGCTTCATCCATGTCTCTGCAAAAGACATTAACTCATCCTCTTTCATGGCTGCATAGTATTCCATGGTGTATATGTGCCACATTTTCTTTATCCAGTCTATCATTGGTGGGCATTTGGGTTGGTTCCAAATCTTTGCTATTGTGAACAGTGCTGCAATAAACATATGTGTGCATGTGTCTTTATAGTAGAATGATTTATAATCCTTTGGGTATATACCCAGTAATGGGATTGCTGGGTCAAATGGTATTTCTGTTTCTAGATCCTTGAGGAATCACCACACTGTCTTCCACAAGGATCTAAACTACACTCCCACCAACTGTGTAAAAGCATTTTTATTTCTCCACATCCTCTCCAGCATCTGTTGTTTTCTGACTTTTCAATGATGGCCATCTTAACTGGTGTGGGATGGTATCTCATTGTGGTTTTAATTTGCATTTCTCTAATGACCAGTGATGATAAGCTTTTTTTTCATTTATGTTTGCCACATAAATGTGTTCTTTTGAGAAGTATCTGTTCATATCCTTTGCCCACTTTTTGATGGTATTGTTTTTTTTTTCTTGCAAACGTGTTTAAGTTCCTTGTAGATTCTGGATATTAGCCCTTTGTCGGAAGGATAGATTGCAAAAATTTTCTCTCATTCTGTAGTTTGCCTGTTCGCTCTGATGATAGTTTCTTTTGCTGTGCAGAAGCAAGCTCTTTAGTTTAATTAAATCCCATTTGTCAATTTTGGCTTTTGTTGCCATTGCTTTTGGTATTTTATTCATGAAGTCTTTGCCCATGCTTATATCCTAGATGGTATTGCTTAGGTTTTCTTCTAGAGTTTTCATGGTCTTATGTTTAGGTCTTTGATCTATCTTGAATTAGTTTTTGTATAAGGTAGTAAGGAAGGGGTCCAGTTTCAGTTTTCTTCATATGGCTAGCCAGTTTTCCCAACACCATTGATTAAACAGGGAATCCTTTCCCCATGTGCTTGTTTTTTTCAGGTTTGTCAAAGATCAGATGGTTGTAGATGTGTGATGTTATTTCTCAGGCCTCTTTTCTGTTCCATTGGTCTATATATCTGTGTTGGCAACAGTAGCATGCTGTTCTGGTTACTGTAACCTTGTAGTATAGCTTGAAGTCAGGTAGTTTGATGCCTCTAGCTTTGTTCTTTTTGCTTAGGATTGTCTTGGCTCTACAGGCTGTTTTTTGGTTCTATATGAAATTTAAAGTAGTTTTTTCTAATTCTGTGAAGAAAGTCAATGGTAGTGTGATGGGAATCACATTGAGTCTGTAAATTACTTTGGGCAGTATGGCCATTTTGAGGATGTTGATTCTTCTTATCCATGAGCATTGGAATGTTTTTCCATTTTTTGTGTCCTATCTTAGTTTCTTGAGCAATGGTTTGTAGTTCTCCCTGAGGAGGTCCTTCATTTTTGTTAGCTGTATTCCTAGGTATTTTATTCTCTTTGCAGTGATTGTGAATGGGATTTTACTCATGATTTGGCTCTCTGTTTGTCTATTATTGGTGTATAGGAATGCTTGTGATTGTTGCACGTTGATTTTTTATCCTGAGACTTTGCTGAAGTTGCTTACTAGCTTAAAGAGATTTTGGGCTGAGATGGGGTTTTCTAAAAGTACAGTCATGTCATCTGCAAACAGAGACAATTTGACTTCCTCTTTTTCTATTTGAATGCCCTTTATTTCTTTCTGTTGCCTGATTGCCTTGATCACATAACTGGAAGTAAAACACTCCTCAGCAGATCCAAAAGAATTGAAATCATAAAAAACAGTCTCTCAGACCACAGTGCAATCAAATTAGAACTCAGGATTAAGAAACTCACCCCAAACCACATAACTACATTAAAAGCCTGCTCCTGAATGATACTGGGTAAATAATGAAATTAAGGCAGAAATAAATAAGTTCTTTGAAACCAATGAGAACAAAGACACAATGTACCCCAGAATCTCTGGGACACAGCTAAAGCAGTGTTTAGAGGGAAATTTATAGCACCAAATGCCCAAATGAAAAAGTAGGAAAGTTCTAAAATTGACACCCTAATGTCACAATTAAAAGTAATAGAGAAGCAAGAGCAAACAATTTCAAAAGCTAGCAGAAGACAAGAAATAAATAACATCAGAGCAGAACTGAAAACGATAGAGAAATGAAAAACCCTTCAAAAAATCATTGAACTAAGGAGCTGGCCTTTGAAAAGATTAACAAAATAGATAGACCACTGGTCAGACTAACAAAGAAGAAAAGAGAGAAGAATCAAATAGATGCAATAAAAATGATAAAGGGGATATTACCACCAATCCCACAGAAATACAAACTACCATCAGAGAATACTAATGCACCTCTATGCAAATAAACTAGAAAATCTAGAAGAAATGGATAAATTCCTGGACATATACACCCTCCCATGACTAAACCAGGAAGAAGTCAAATCCTTGAATAGAACAGTAACAAGTTCTGAAATTGAGGCAGTAATTAGTAGCCTACAAACCAAAAAAAGCCCAGGACCAGACAGATTCACAGCAGAATTCTACCAGGGGTACAAAGAGGAGCTGGTACCATTCCTTGTGAAACTGTTCCAAACAATAGAAAAAGTTATGGCATCATAACTTATTTTATGATGCCAGTATCACCTGATACCAAAACCAGGCAGACACACCAAAAAAAGAAAATTTCAGGCCAATATCCCTGATGAACATCAATGCAAAATCCTCAATAAAATACTGGCAAACCAAATCCAGCAGCACATCAAAAAGTTTTTCCACCATGATCAAGTCAGCTTCATCCCTGGGATGCAAGGCTGGTTCAACATATGCAAATCAATAAACATAATCCATCACATAAACAGAACCAGTGACAAAAACCACATGATTATCTCAATAGATGCAGAAAAGGCCTTCGATAAAATTCAACACCCCTTCATGCTAAAAACTCTCAACAAACTAGGTATTGATGAAACATATTTCAAAATAAGAGCTATTTATGACAAACCCACAGCCAATATCATACTGAATGGGCAAAAGCTGGAAGCATTTCCTTTGGAAACTGGCACAAGACAAGGTTGCCCCCTCTCACCACTTCTATTCAACATAGTATTGAAAGTTCTGGGAAATTGAGATTTTTTTGAGGAAGGTTTGGAACATTCAGTCTGGAGAAGAAAATTTGAGGAATAATTTATTAGCTATATTCAAGTATAGAATTAATTTTTTTCCATAAAAGGGAAAATAATTTTCTGGTTTCTAACCACATAATGGCAAGAATTATGAGAAAGGCTTACGATTTAGATTGGCTAAGATCAGTTTCCTGACATTGAAAATAGTTAAGTACTGGAGTTGGTAATGGTAATGGACCAATTCTATGGGATCTCTTATTACATTTCCTTAAGATAATGCTAGATGTTGGTTTCAGAGTATTATAAAGTTTTAGAGACACACGTAATCATCTTATTTAGGATCCTTATTCTGCATAGGCTTTGAAAGGTTAAGCAACTGCTGAATAGCAAAGCTAGATCTAACACTGAAATCTGATTTATGTAAAATTGTCTTCTTGACCAAAAGCCAGACAATTTCTCCACCTTTTCTAATGTGCAGTTTTAGTAATAGATATATTATTTTAATAAATAGTTTAATTGATAGAAAATAGACACTAAAAGTGGCAGTTTTTCTAAATATTGTTTGTTAATAAGAGGTGATTTTTACCTTTTGGCCAAAAGGTAAAGTGCTTTTTGTGTATTCTTTATAGTTTTTTTCCTAGAAAAAGCATATTGTCTTATATATCTTTACTTAACAGTTAAGAAACTTTATTTGTTTTTATCTATTCATTAGCAGCAAATCTGCAGTTGTTAAACATTGCTTTTCTCTGCCAATTCTGATTGCTTCTTACTTCTCAGATGTAGGGTGTTTGTCTGAAAAATTATTTCTGAGGGAAGAGTATGCTGAATAGAATTTGTTCTGATGACTAACATAAAAATAGCATGAGGTCTGGAAACAATT
The DNA here is from genome assembly GCA_963573385.1 of Cacajao melanocephalus. Lineage (NCBI taxonomy): Eukaryota > Metazoa > Chordata > Mammalia > Primates > Pitheciidae > Cacajao > Cacajao melanocephalus. The sequence continues at coordinate 29,315 of CAUYLG010007728.1, forward strand.
TAAACTTCTGCCACATATTTAGTTAGCCAGAGAAATGGTGCTGGAACTACTGACAATTTTAGGCAACAAAATGTTTTATCCAAAGAGAAGAGAATGTTATATCTTAAAAATGAAGTGATACCATTTTTTTTTGTGGAAACAATGCCAATTTTCTTAAAACTCTTCATTTGATGATTGTAGTTCTGACTAAACAAGGAGTTCATACTAATGAAGAACTTCCTTATAAAATTTGTTTCAAAAATACTGTGACCCAAAGGGTATAGGAACAAATAAAACCAGAACTCTATCTGAATATTATTTACTGGATGTTAAAAAACAGTGGGTAACATAATTTTTAATGCCACTTTGGGATAGGAAAACTTATAAAGCCCACATTTCTGGAGATGAACTTTGTACTAGTCAATAAAGATAATACAAAAGGAATCATGGATAAAAATATTTAATGAAAGAATAAATGGATGGATAAAAAAGCACTGGGCTATGAAACCAATAAGACTATATAATATATGCCAAGACTGTTTTGATGGTGGGTTTTGTTGGCTTACTTGATTTGGTGGACTTATTTTCATAGTCATAGTTGACCAGATGACTTAGTAAACTACTTATGTTTGACCCTAAAAGAATTTCTATAAACATAAATATAATGTAAGACACACATTGCCCATATGTATAGGCCTTGGTAGGAGTCAGCCTGCCTTTGTGAATCATGTCTCCAGGAGCATGTAAAGGCCCAGACTAAGGCATCAACTTCACTGTGCTCCACATTCAGTAACCTCGCTCCCCAGTTACCTGGCATTCTTATTCTATTGCTTTTTTAAAATGATGCGTAAATTACGTGAAAATAATTAGTTCTCTTTTATTCCTATATGTATTACTCCTATTTTCTTCTCCTTAGGCAATTATTTTTAAAAATGCATTTAACCTGTTCCTTTTTATTTGTATATGTTTTTGCAAAATGAATGTTTTGTGAATGTATTTTTAATGAGCAAATATATTGTGATGAACACCCAGGTTGCCTCCAACCTGCCAGTACTACATGTTACACTATAATAAATATTTTTAGAGATTTTATGTAACAGTCTGAGAATTTTTGGGAAAACATACCTAGGAGTAGAATGGCTGATCATAGATTATCTCTATACTTCATCTGACTCCTACCAAGGCAAGAGTATAGACACAGGCAATGTGTGTCTTACATTATATTTTTATTTACAGAAATGCTTTTAGGGTCAAAAATAAGTGGTTTACTAAAAGTCATTCAGCCAACTATGAAAATAACTCTATCAAATCAAGTAGGCCAACCAAACCCACCACCAAAATGTTCTTGGCATTATATTATATATTCCTGTTGGTTTCATAGCCCAGTACTTTTTATCAATCCATTTATCATTTTATTAATATAGTATTTATATTTATTTTAATATAATATTTATTTTTATTAATATACAAAATATTTTTAGAGATTTTATGTTAACTGTCCAATAATTTTTTGGGTCTATATACCTAGGAGTAGAATGGCTGGTCATAGATTATCTATATATTTCATTTCACTACCTAGTGACAGCAAGTGCTTTTGAAGCAGTATTTCAAAGTATCTTTTATAACATGTTTTGAGATATACCTTGCATACCATAAATTCACCCTTTTAAAGTGTATAATTCAGTGTTTTTAAAATATAGTCACAGAGTTCAAATATCCTATGTAATTTTAGAATATTTTCGTCACCCCGCCCCCAAAACACACCCTATTCCCGTGAACAGTCATTCCCTATTTTCTCCTCATCCCTGCCTCTAACAGTCACTAATCTACTTTCTATCTCTAGATATTTGCCTATTATGGACACTTCATAGATTTAGAGTTATGCAATACATGGTCTTTTGTGTCTTCAGGGTTCTTGCACTTAGCAGAAAGTTTTAAAGGGTCATCCATGTGGTTGCATGTATCTATATTTCTCATCTTTTTTTTTTTTTTTTTTTTTATTTTTTGAAAGAAAGGAAAAGAGAGGAAAGAAAGTGAGAGTGAAAGAAAGAAAGAAAAAAAGAATGTACGAGAGAAAGAAAGAGGAAGAAAAAGAGGGAGAGAGAACAGGATTCTTGTTCTACTGCCCAGGCTAGAATGCAGTCTAAAAATGGGTATTAAAAACCT